>CATQFJ010000028.1:0-59149 GCA_956483585.1 Gymnocheta viridis
CAGTTCTCGAGTGCCACATGTCCTTTTTTAGTGGTGTATCAGTAACGCTCCAAAAGAAAAGGCTATAGCCTTTTCTATTAATTAAAAAAAATTATGTTAGTTATTTTTTTTTTAATTTAATACATTTTATTGAAAATAAAATGCTATGCAATAGCTTTGCCGTGGCAGTTCTCGAGTGCCACATGTCCTTTTTTAGTGGTGTATCAGTAACGCTCCAAAAGAAAAGGCTATAGCCTTTTCTATTAATTAAAAAAAATTATGTTAGTTATTTTTTTTTTAATTTAATACATTTTATTGAAAATAAAATGCTATGCAATAGCTTTGCCGTGGCAGTTCTCGAGTGCCACATGTCCTTTTTTAGTGGTGTATCAGTAACGCTCCAAAAGAAAAGGCTATAGCCTTTTCTATTAATTAAAAAAAATTATGTTAGTTATTTTTTTTTTAATTTAATACATTTTATTGAAAATAAAATGCTATGCAATAGCTTTGCCGTGGCAGTTCTCGAGTGCCACATGTCCTTTTTTAGTGGTGTATCAGTAACGCTCCAAAAGAAAAGGCTATAGCCTTTTCTATTAATTAAAAAAAATTATGTTAGTTAATTTTTTTTAATTTAATACATTTTATTGAAAATAAAATGCTATGCAATAGCTTTGCCGTGGCAGTTCTCGAGTGCCACATGTCCTTTTTTAGTGGTGTATCAGTAACGCTCCAAAGAAAAGGCTATAGCCTTTTCTATTAATTAAAAAAATTATGTTAGTTATTTTTTTTTAATTTAATACATTTTATTGAAAATAAAATGCTATGCAATAGCTTTGCCGTGGCAGTTCTCGAGTGCCATATGTCCTTTTTTAGTGGTGTATCAGTAACGCTCCAAAAGAAAAGGCTATAGCCTTTTCTATTAATTAAAAAAAATTATGTTAGTTATTTTTTTTTAATTTAATACATTTTATTGAAAATAAAATGCTATGCAATAGCTTTGCCGTGGCAGTTCTCGAGTGCCACATGTCCTTTTTTAGTGGTGTATCAGTAACGCTCCAAAGAAAGGCTATAGCCTTTCTATTAAAAAAAATTATGTTAGTTATTTTTTTTTAATTTAATACATTTTATTGAAAATAAAATGCTATGCAATAGCTTTGCCGTGGCAGTTCTCGAGTGCCACATGTCCTTTTTTAGTGGTGTATCAGTAACGCTCCAAAAGAAAAGGCTATAGCCTTTTCTATTAATTAAAAAAAATTATGTTAGTTATTTTTTTTTAATTTAATACATTTTATTGAAAATAAAATGCTATGCAAAGCTTTGCCGTGGCAGTTCTCGAGTGCCACATGTTCTTTTTTAGTGGTGTATCAGTAACGCTCCAAAAGAAAAGGCTATAGCCTTTTCTATTAATTAAAAAAAATTATGTTAGTTATTTTTTTTAATTTAATACATTTTATTGAAAATAAAATGCTATGCAATAGCTTTGCCGTGGCAGTTCTCGAGTGCCACATGTTCTTTTTTAGTGGCGTATCAGTAACGCTCCAAAAGAAAAGGCTATAGCCTTTTCTATTAATTAAAAAAAATTATGTTAGTTATTTTTTTTAATTTAATACATTTTATTGAAAATAAAATGCTATGCAATAGCTTTGCCGTGGCAGTTCTCGAGTGCCACATGTTCTTTTTTAGTGGTGTATCAGTAACGCTCCAAAAGAAAAGGCTATAGCCTTTTCTATTAATTAAAAAAAATTATGTTAGTTATTTTTTTTTAATTTAATACATTTTATTGAAAATAAAATGCTATGCAATAGCTTTGCCGTGGCAGTTCTCGAGTGCCACATGTCCTTTTTTAGTGGTGTATCAGTAACGCTCCAAAAGAAAAGGCTATAGCCTTTTTCTATTAATTAAAAAAAATTATGTTAGTTATTTTTTTTTTAATTTAATACATTTTATTGAAAATAAAATGCTATGCAATAGCTTTGCCGTGGCAGTTCTCGAGTGCCACATGTTCTTTTTTAGTGGTGTATCAGTAACGCTCCAAAAGAAAAGGCTATAGCCTTTTCTATTAATTAAAAAAAATTATGTTAGTTATTTTTTTTAATTTAATACATTTTATTGAAAATAAAATGCTATGCAATAGCTTTGCCGTGGCAGTTCTCGAGTGCCACATGTCCTTTTTTAGTGGTGTATCAGTAACGCTCCAAATTAATTAAAAAAAATTATGTTAGTTATTTTTTTTTAATTTAATACATTTTATTGAAAATAAAATGCTATGCAATAGCTTTGCCGTGGCAGTTCTCGAGTGCCACATGTCCTTTTTTAGTGGTGTATCAGTAACGCTCCAAAAGAAAAGGCTATAGCCTTTTCTATTAATTAAAAAAAATTATGTTAGTTATTTTTTTTAATTTAATACATTTTATTGAAAATAAAATGCTATGCAATAGCTTTGCCGTGGCAGTTCTCGAGTGCCACATGTCCTTTTTTAGTGGTGTATCAGTAACGCTCCAAAAGAAAAGGCTATAGCCTTTTCTATTAATTAAAAAAAATTATGTTAGTTATTTTTTTTTAATTTAATACATTTTATTGAAAATAAAATGCTATGCAATAGCTTTGCCGTGGCAGTTCTCGAGTGCCACATGTCCTTTTTTAGTGGTGTATCAGTAACGCTCCAAAAGAAAAGGCTATAGCCTTTTCTATTAATTAAAAAAAATTATGTTAGTTATTTTTTTTTAATTTAATACATTTTATTGAAAATAAAATGCTATGCAATAGCTTTGCCGTGGCAGTTCTCGAGTGCCACATGTCCTTTTTTAGTGGTGTATCAGTAACGCTCCAAAAGAAAAGGCTATAGCCTTTTCTATTAATTAAAAAAAATTATGTTAGTTATTTTTTTTTAATTTAATACATTTTATTGAAAATAAAATGCTATGCAATAGCTTTGCCGTGGCAGTTCTCGAGTGCCACATGTCCTTTTTTAGTGGTGTATCAGTAACGCTCCAAAAGAAAAGGCTATAGCCTTTTCTATTAATTAAAAAAAATTATGTTAGTTATTTTTTTTTAATTTAATACATTTTATTGAAAATAAAATGCTATGCAATAGCTTTGCCGTGGCAGTTCTCGAGTGCCACATGTCCTTTTTTAGTGGTGTATCAGTAACGCTCCAAAAGAAAAGGCTATAGCCTTTTCTATTAATTAAAAAAAATTATGTTAGTTATTTTTTTTTTAATTTAATACATTTTATTGAAAATAAAATGCTATGCAATAGCTTTGCCGTGGCAGTTCTCGAGTGCCACATGTCCTTTTTTAGTGGTGTATCAGTAACGCTCCAAAAGAAAAGGCTATAGCCTTTTCTATTAATTAAAAAAAATTATGTTAGTTATTTTTTTTTAATTTAATACATTTTATTGAAAATAAAATGCTATGCAATAGCTTTGCCGTGGCAGTTCTCGAGTGCCACATGTCCTTTTTTAGTGGTGTATCAGTAACGCTCCAAAAGAAAAGGCTATAGCCTTTTCTATTAATTAAAAAAAATTATGTTAGTTATTTTTTTTTAATTTAATACATTTTATTGAAAATAAAATGCTATGCAATAGCTTTGCCGTGGCAGTTCTCGAGTGCCACATGTCCTTTTTTAGTGGTGTATCAGTAACGCTCCAAAAGAAAAGGCTATATATAGCCTTTTCTATTAATTAAAAAAAATTATGTTAGTTATTTTTTTTTAATTTAATACATTTTATTGAAAATAAAATGCTATGCAATAGCTTTGCCGTGGCAGTTCTCGAGTGCCACATGTCCTTTTTTAGTGGTGTATCAGTAACGCTCCAAAAGAAAAGGCTATAGCCTTTTCTATTAATTAAAAAAAATTATGTTAGTTATTTTTTTTTAATTTAATACATTTTATTGAAAATAAAATGCTATGCAATAGCTTTGCCGTGGCAGTTCTCGAGTGCCACATGTCCTTTTTTAGTGGTGTATCAGTAACGCTCCAAAAGAAAAGGCTATAGCCTTTTCTATTAATTAAAAAAAATTATGTTAGTTATTTTTTTTTAATTTAATACATTTTATTGAAAATAAAATGCTATGCAATAGCTTTGCCGTGGCAGTTCTCGAGTGCCACATGTCCTTTTTTAGTGGTGTATCAGTAACGCTCCAAAAGAAAAGGCTATAGCCTTTTCTATTAATTAAAAAAAATTATGTTAGTTATTTTTTTTTAATTTAATACATTTTATTGAAAATAAAATGCTATGCAATAGCTTTGCCGTGGCAGTTCTCGAGTGCCACATGTCCTTTTTTAGTGGTGTATCAGTAACGCTCCAAAAGAAAAGGCTATAGCCTTTTCTATTAATTAAAAAAAATTATGTTAGTTATTTTTTTTTAATTTAATACATTTTATTGAAAATAAAATGCTATGCAATAGCTTTGCCGTGGCAGTTCTCGAGTGCCACATGTCCTTTTTTAGTGGTGTATCAGTAACGCTCCAAAAGAAAAGGCTATAATAGCCTTTTCTATTAATTAAAAAAAATTATGTTAGTTATTTTTTTTTAATTTAATACATTTTATTGAAAATAAAATGCTATGCAATAGCTTTGCCGTGGCAGTTCTCGAGTGCCACATGTCCTTTTTTAGTGGTGTATCAGTAACGCTCCAAAAGAAAAGGCTATAGCCTTTTCTATTAATTAAAAAAAATTATGTTAGTTATTTTTTTTTAATTTAATACATTTTATTGAAAATAAAATGCTATGCAATAGCTTTGCCGTGGCAGTTCTCGAGTGCCACATGTCCTTTTTTAGTGGTGTATCAGTAACGCTCCAAAAGAAAAGGCTATAGCCTTTTCTATTAATTAAAAAAAATTATGTTAGTTATTTTTTTTTTAATTTAATACATTTTATTGAAAATAAAATGCTATGCAATAGCTTTGCCGTGGCAGTTCTCGAGTGCCACATGTTCTTTTTTAGTGGTGTATCAGTAACGCTCCAAAAGAAAAGGCTATAGCCTTTTCTATTAATTAAAAAAAATTATGTTAGTTATTTTTTTTTAATTTAATACATTTTATTGAAAATAAAATGCTATGCAATAGCTTTGCCGTGGCACTTCTCGAGTGCCACATGTCCTTTTTTAGTGGTGTATCAGTAACGCTCCAAAAGAAAAGGCTATAGCCTTTTCTATTAATTAAAAAAAATTATGTTAGTTATTTTTTTTTTAATTTAATACATTTTATTGAAAATAAAATGCTATGCAATAGCTTTGCCGTGGCAGTTCTCGAGTGCCACATGTTCTTTTTTAGTGGTGTATCAGTAACGCTCCAAAAGAAAAGGCTATAGCCTTTTCTATTAATTAAAAAAAATTATGTTAGTTATTTTTTTTAATTTAATACATTTTATTGAAAATAAAATGCTATGCAATAGCTTTGCCGTGGCACTTCTCGAGTGCCACATGTCCTTTTTTAGTGGTGTATCAGTAACGCTCCAAAAGAAAAGGCTATAGCCTTTTCTATTAATTAAAAAAAATTATGTTAGTTATTTTTTTTTTAATTTAATACATTTTATTGAAAATAAAATGCTATGCAATAGCTTTGCCGTGGCACTTCTCGAGTGCCACATGTCCTTTTTTAGTGGTGTATCAGTAACGCTCCAAAAGAAAAGGCTATAGCCTTTTCTATTAATTAAAAAAAATTATGTTAGTTATTTTTTTTTAATTTAATACATTTTATTGAAAATAAAATGCTATGCAATAGCTTTGCCGTGGCACTTCTCGAGTGCCACATGTCCTTTTTTAGTGGTGTATCAGTAACGCTCCAAAAGAAAAGGCTATAGCCTTTTCTATTAATTAAAAAAAATTATGTTAGTTATTTTTTTTTTAATTTAATACATTTTATTGAAAATAAAATGCTATGCAATAGCTTGCCGCGGCAGTTCTCGAGTGCCACATGTCCTTTTTTAGTGGTATATCAGTAACGCTCCAAAAGAAAAGGCTATAGCCTTTTCTATTAATTAAAAAAAAATATGTTAGTTATTTTTTTTTAATTTAATACATTTTATTGAAAACAAAATGCTATGCAATAGCTTTGCCGTGGCAGTTCTCGAGTGCCACATGTCCTTTTTTAGTGGTGTATCAGTAACGCTACAAAAGAAAAGGCTATAGCCTTTTCTATTAATTAAAAAAAATTATGTTAGTAATTTTTTTTTTAATTTAATACATTTTATTGAAAATAAAATGCTATGCAATAGCTTTGCCGCGGCAGTTCTCGAGTGCCACATGTCCTTTTTTAGTGGTGTATTAGTAACGCTACAAAAGAAAAGGCTATAGCCTTTTCTATTAATTAAAAGAAATTATGTTAGTTATTTTTTTTTAATTTAATACATTTTATTGAAAACAAAATGCTATGCAATAGCTTTGCCGTGGCAGTTCTCGAGTGCCACATGTCCTTTTTTAGTGGTGTATCAGTAACGCTCCAAAAGAAAAGGCTATAGCCTTTTCTATTAATTAAAAAAAATTATGTTAGTTATTTTTTTTTTAATTTAATACATTTTATTGAAAATAAAATGCTATGCAATAGCTTGCCGCGGCAGTTCTCGAGTGCCACATGTCCTTTTTTAGTGGTATATCAGTAACGCTCCAAAAGAAAAGGCTATAGCCTTTTCTATTAATTAAAAAAAAATATGTTAGTTATTTTTTTTTAATTTAATACATTTTATTGAAAATAAAATGCTATGCAATAGCTTTGCCGTGGCAGTTCTCGAGTGCCACATGTCTTTTTTTTATTGGTGTATCAGTAACGCTCCAAAAGAAAGGGCTATAGCCTTTTCTATTAATTAAAAAAAATTATGTTAGTTATTTTTTTTTAATTTAATACATTTTATTGAAAACAAAATGCTATGCAATAGCTTTGCCGTGGCAGTTCTCGAGTGCCACATGTCCTTTTTTAGTGGTGTATCAGTAACGCTCCAAAAGAAAAGGCTATAGCCTTTTCTATTAATTAAAAAAAATTATGTTAGTTATTTTTTTTTTAATTTAATACATTTTATTGAAAACAAAATGCTATGCAATAGCTTTGCCGTGGCAGTTCTCGAGTGCCACATGTCCTTTTTTAGTGGTGTATCAGTAACGCTACAAAAGAAAAGGCTATAGCCTTTTCTATTAATTAAAAGAAATTATGTTAGTTATTTTTTTTTAATTTAATACATTTTATTGAAAATAAAATGCTATGCAATAGCTTTGCCGTGGCAGTTCTCGAGTGCCACATGTCTTTTTTTTATTGGTGTATCAGTAACGCTCCAAAAGAAAGGGCTATAGCCTTTTCTATTAATTAAAAAAAATTATGTTAGTTATTTTTTTTTAATTTAATACATTTTATTGAAAACAAAATGCTATGCAATAGCTTTGCCGTGGCAGTTCTCGAGTGCCACATGTCCTTTTTTAGTGGTGTATCAGTAACGCTACAAAAGAAAAGGCTATAGCCTTTTCTATTAATTAAAAGAAATTATGTTAGATATTTTTTTTTTATTTAATACATTTTATTGAAAACAAAATGCTATGCAATAGCTTTGCCGTGGCAGTTCTCGAGTGCCACATGTCCTTTTTTAGTGGTGTATCAGTAACGCTCCAAAAGAAAAGGCTATAGCCTTTTCTATTAATTAAAAAAAATTATGTTAGTTATTTTTTTTTTAATTTAATACATTTTATTGAAAACAAAATGCTATGCAATAGCTTTGCCGTGGCAGTTCTCGAGTGCCACATGTCCTTTTTTAGTGGTGTATCAGTAACGCTACAAAAGAAAAGGCTATAGCCTTTTCTATTAATTAAAAGAAATTATGTTAGTTATTTTTTTTTAATTTAATACATTTTATTGAAAACAAAATGCTATGCAATAGCTTTGCCGTGGCAGTTCTCGAGTGCCACATGTCCTTTTTTAGTGGTGTATCAGTAACGCTCCAAAAGAAAAGGCTATAGCCTTTTCTATTAATTAAAAAAAATTATGTTAGTTATTTTTTTTTTAATTTAATACATTTTATTGAAAATAAAATGCTATGCAATAGCTTGCCGCGGCAGTTCTCGAGTGCCACATGTCCTTTTTTAGTGGTATATCAGTAACGCTCCAAAAGAAAAGGCTATAGCCTTTTCTATTAATTAAAAAAAAATATGTTAGTTATTTTTTTTTAATTTAATACATTTTATTGAAAACAAAATGCTATGCAATAGCTTTGCCGTGGCAGTTCTCGAGTGCCACATGTCCTTTTTTAGTGGTGTATCAGTAACGCTACAAAAGAAAAGGCTATAGCCTTTTCTATTAATTAAAAGAAATTATGTTAGTTATTTTTTTTTAATTTAATACATTTTATTGAAAATAAAATGCTATGCAATAGCTTTGCCGTGGCAGTTCTCGAGTGCCACATGTCTTTTTTTTATTGGTGTATCAGTAACGCTCCAAAAGAAAGGGCTATAGCCTTTTCTATTAATTAAAAAAAATTATGTTAGTTATTTTTTTTTTAATTTAATACATTTTATTGAAAATAAAATGCTATGCAATAGCTTTGCCGCGGCAGTTCTCGAGTGCCACATGTCCTTTTTTAGTGGTATATCAGTAACGCTCCAAAAGAAAAGGCTATAGCCTTTTCTATTAATTAAAAAAAATTATGTTAGTTATTTTTTTTTTAATTTAATACATTTTATTGAAAATAAAATGCTATGCAATAGCTTTGCCGCGGCAGTTCTCGAGTGCCACATGTCCTTTTTTAGTGGTGTATCAGTAACGCTCCAAAAGAAAAGGCTATAGCCTTTTCTATTAATTAAAAAAAATTATGTTAGTTATTTTTTTTTTAATTTAATACATTTTATTGAAAACAAAATGCTATGCAATAGCTTTGCCGTGGCAGTTCTCGAGTGCCACATGTCCTTTTTTAGTGGTGTATCAGTAACGCTACAAAAGAAAAGGCTATAGCCTTTTCTATTAATTAAAAAAAATTATGTTAGTTATTTTTTTTTTAATTTAATACATTTTATTGAAAATAAAATGCTATGCAATAGCTTTGCCGCGGCAGTTCTCGAGTGCCACATGTCCTTTTTTAGTGGTATATCAGTAACGCTCCAAAAGAAAAGGCTATAGCCTTTTCTATTAATTAAAAAAAATTATGTTAGTAATTTTTTTTTAATTTAATACATTTTATTGAAAATAAAATGCTATGCAATAGCTTTGCCGCGGCAGTTCTCGAGTGCCACATGTCCTTTTTTAGTGGTGTATCAGTAACGCTCCAAAAGAAAAGGCTTATAGCCTTTTCTATTAATTAAAAAAAATTATGTTAGTTATTTTTTTGTTAATTTAATACATTTTATTGAAAACAAAATGCTATGCAATAGCTTTGCGTTGGAAGTTCTCGAGTGCCACATGTCCTTTTTTAGTGGTGTATCAGTAACGCTACAAAAGAAAAGGCTATAGCCTTTTCTATTAATTAAAAAAAATTATGTTAGTTATTTTTTTTTAATTTAATACATATTATTGAAAATAAAATGCTATGCAATAGCTTTGCCGTGGCAGTTCTCGAGTGCCACATGTCCTTTTTTAGTGGTATATCAGTAACGCTCCAAAAGAAAAGGCTATAGCCTTTTCTATTAATTAAAAAAAAATTATGTTAGTAATTTTTTTTTAATTTAATACATTTTATTGAAAATAAAATGCTATGCAATAGCTTTGCCGCGGCAGTTCTCGAGTGCCACATGTCCTTTTTTAGTGGTGTATCAGTAACGCTACAAAAGAAAAGGCTATAGCCTTTTCTATTAATTAAAAAAAATTATGTTAGTTATTTTTTTTTAATTTAATACATTTTATTGAAAACAAAATGCTATGCAATAGCTTTGCCGTGGCAGTTCTCGAGTGCCACATGTCCTTTTTTAGTGGTATATCAGTAACGCTCCAAAAGAAAAGGCTATAGCCTTTTCTATTAATTAAAAAAAATTATGTTAGTAATTTTTTTTTAATTTAATACATTTTATTGAAAATAAAATGCTATGCAATAGCTTTGCCGCGGCAGTTCTCGAGTGCCACATGTCCTTTTTTAGTGGTGTATCAGTAACGCTCCAAAAGAAAAGGCTATAGCCTTTTCTATTAATTAAAAAAAATTATGTTAGTTATTTTTTTGTTAATTTAATACATTTTATTGAAAACAAAATGCTATGCAATAGCTTTGCCGTGGCAGTTCTCGAGTGCCACATGTCCTTTTTTAGTGGTGTATCAGTAACGCTACAAAAGAAAAGGCTATAGCCTTTTCTATTAATTAAAAAAAATTATGTTAGTTATTTTTTTTTAATTTAATACATTTTATTGAAAATAAAATGCTATGCAATAGCTTTGCCGCGGCAGTTCTCGAGTGCCACATGTCCTTTTTTAGTGGTGTATCAGTAACGCTCCAAAAGAAAAGGCTATAGCCTTTTCTATTAATTAAAAAAAATTATGTTAGTTATTTTTTTTTTAATTTAATACATTTTATTGAAAACAAAATGCTATGCAATAGCTTTGCCGTGGCAGTTCTCGAGTGCCACATGTCCTTTTTTAGTGGTATATCAGTAACGCTCCAAAAGAAAAGGCTATATAGCCTTTTCTATTAATTAAAAAAAATTATGTTAGTTATTTTTTTTTTAATTTAATACATTTTATTGAAAACAAAATGCTATGCAATAGCTTTGCCGTGGCAGTTCTCGAGTGCCACATGTCCTTTTTTAGTGGTATATCAGTAACGCTCCAAAAGAAAAGGCTATAGCCTTTTCTATTAATTAAAAAAAATTATGTTAGTAATTTTTTTTTAATTTAATACATTTTATTGAAAATAAAATGCTATGCAATAGCTTTGCCGCGGCAGTTCTCGAGTGCCACATGTCCTTTTTTAGTGGTGTATCAGTAACGCTCCAAAAGAAAAGGCTATAGCCTTTTCTATTAATTAAAAAAAATTATGTTAGTTATTTTTTTTTTAATTTAATACATTTTATTGAAAACAAAATGCTATGCAATAGCTTTGCCGTGGCAGTTCTCGAGTGCCACATGTCCTTTTTTAGTGGTATATCAGTAACGCTCCAAAAGAAAAGGCTATAGCCTTTTCTATTAATTAAAAAAAATTATGTTAGTTATTTTTTTTTTAATTTAATACATTTTATTGAAAACAAAATGCTATGCAATAGCTTTGCCGTGGCAGTTCTCGAGTGCCACATGTCCTTTTTTAGTGGTGTATCAGTAACGCTCCAAAAGAAAAGGCTATAGCCTTTTCTATTAATTAAAAAAAATTATATTAGTTATTTTTTTTTTAATTTAATACATTTTATTGAAAACAAAATGCTATGCAATAGCTTTGCCGTGGCAGTTCTCGAGTGCCACATGTCCTTTTTTAGTGGTGTATCAGTAACGCTCCAAAAGAAAAGGCTATAATAGCCTTTTCTATTAATTAAAAAAAATTATGTTAGTTATTTTTTTTTAATTTAATACATTTTATTGAAAACAAAATGCTATGCAATAGCTTTGCCGTGGCAGTTCTCGAGTGCCACATGTCCTTTTTTAGTGGTGTATCAGTAACGCTACAAAAGAAAAGGCTATAGCCTTTTCTATTAATTAAAAAAAATTATGTTAGTTATTTTTTTTTTAATTTAATACATTTTATTGAAAACAAAATGCTATGCAATAGCTTTGCCGTGGCAGTTCTCGAGTGCCACATGTCCTTTTTTAGTGGTGTATCAGTAACGCTCCAAAAGAAAAGGCTATAGCCTTTTCTATTAATTAAAAAAAATTATGTTAGTTATTTTTTTTTTAATTTAATACATTTTATTGAAAACAAAATGCTATGCAATAGCTTTGCCGTGGCAGTTCTCGAGTGCCACATGTCCTTTTTTAGTGGTGTATCAGTAACGCTCCAAAAGAAAAGGCTATAGCCTTTTCTATTAATTAAAAAAAATTATGTTAGTTATTTTTTTTTTAATTTAATACATTTTATTGAAAATAAAATGCTATGCAATAGCTTTGCCGCGGCAGTTCTCGAGTGCCACATGTCCTTTTTTAGTGGTATATCAGTAACGCTCCAAAAGAAAAGGCTATAGCCTTTTCTATTAATTAAAAAAAATTATGTTAGTTATTTTTTTTTAATTTAATACATTTTATTGAAAATAAAATGCTATGCAATAGCTTTGCCGCGGCAGTTCTCGAGTGCCACATGTCCTTTTTTAGTGGTATATCAGTAACGCTCCAAAAGAAAAGGCTATAGCCTTTTCTATTAATTAAAAAAAATTATGTTAGTTATTTTTTTTTAATTTAATACATTTTATTGAAAATAAAATGCTATGCAATAGCTTTGCCGCGGCAGTTCTCGAGTGCCACATGTCCTTTTTTAGTGGTATATCAGTAACGCTCCAAAAGAAAAGGCTATAGCCTTTTCTATTAATTAAAAAAAATTATGTTAGTTATTTTTTTTTAATTTAATACATTTTATTGAAAATAAAATGCTATGCAATAGCTTTGCCGCGGCAGTTCTCGAGTGCCACATGTCCTTTTTTAGTGGTATATCAGTAACGCTCCAAAAGAAAAGGCTATAGCCTTTTCTATTAATTAAAAAAAATTATGTTAGTTATTTTTGTTTTAATTTAATACATTTTATTGAAAATAAAATGCTATGCAATAGCTTTGCCGCGGCAGTTCTCGAGTGCCACATGTCCTTTTTTAGTGGTATATCAGTAACGCTCCAAAAGAAAAGGCTATAGCCTTTTCTATTAATTAAAAAAAATTATGTTAGTTATTTTTGTTTTAATTTAATACATTTTATTGAAAATAAAATGCTATGCAATAGCTTTGCCGCGGCAGTTCTCGAGTGCCACATGTCCTTTTTTAGTGGTATATCAGTAACGCTCCAAAAGAAAAGGCTATAGCCTTTTCTATTAATTAAAAAAAATTATGTAAGTTATTTTTGTTTTAATTTAATACATTTTATTGAAAATAAAATGCTATGCAATAGCTTTGCCGCGGCAGTTCTCGAGTGCCACATGTCCTTTTTTAGTGGTATATCAGTAACGCTCCAAAAGAAAAGGCTATAGCCTTTTCTATTAATTAAAAAAAATTATGTTAGTTATTTTTTTTTAATTTAATACATTTTATTGAAAATAAAATGCTATGCAATAGCTTTGCCGCGGCAGTTCTCGAGTGCCACATGTCCTTTTTTAGTGGTATATCAGTAACGCTCCAAAAGAAAAGGCTATAGCCTTTTCTATTAATTAAAAAAAATTATGTTAGTTATTTTTGTTTTAATTTAATACATTTTATTGAAAATAAAATGCTATGCAATAGCTTTGCCGCGGCAGTTCTCGAGTGCCACATGTCCTTTTTTAGTGGTATATCAGTAACGCTCCAAAAGAAAAGGCTATAGCCTTTTCTATTAATTAAAAAAAATTATGTTAGTTATTTTTTTTTAATTTAATACATTTTATTGAAAATAAAATGCTATGCAATAGCTTTGCCGCGGCAGTTCTCGAGTGCCACATGTCCTTTTTTAGTGGTATATCAGTAACGCTCCAAAAGAAAAGGCTATAGCCTTTTCTATTAATTAAAAAAAATTATGTTAGTTATTTTTTTTTAATTTAATACATTTTATTGAAAATAAAATGCTATGCAATAGCTTTGCCGCGGCAGTTCTCGAGTGCCACATGTCCTTTTTTAGTGGTATATCAGTAACGCTCCAAAAGAAAAGGCTATAGCCTTTTCTATTAATTAAAAAAAATTATGTTAGTTATTTTTTTTTTAATTTAATACATTTTATTGAAAATAAAATGCTATGCAATAGCTTTGCCGCGGCAGTTCTCGAGTGCCACATGTCCTTTTTTAGTGGTGTATCAGTAACGCTCCAAAAGAAAAGGCTATAGCCTTTTCTATTAATTAAAAAAAATTATGTTAGTTATTTTTTTTTTAATTTAATACATTTTATTGAAAACAAAATGCTATGCAATAGCTTTGCCGTGGCAGTTCTCGAGTGCCACATGTCCTTTTTTAGTGGTGTATCAGTAACGCTACAAAAGAAAAGGCTATAGCCTTTTCTATTAATTAAAAAAAATTATGTTAGTTATTTTTTTTTAATTTAATACATTTTATTGAAAATAAAATGCTATGCAATAGCTTTGCCGCGGCAGTTCTCGAGTGCCACATGTCCTTTTTTAGTGGTATATCAGTAACGCTCCAAAAGAAAAGGCTATAGCCTTTTCTATTAATTAAAAAAAATTATGTTAGTTATTTTTTTTTAATTTAATACATTTTATTAAAAATAAAATGCTATGCAATAGCTTTGCCGCGGCAGTTCTCGAGTGCCACATGTCCTTTTTTAGTGGTATATCAGTAACGCTCCAAAAGAAAAGGCTATAGCCTTTTCTATTAATTAAAAAAAATTATGTTAGTTATTTTTTTTTAATTTAATACATTTTATTGAAAATAAAATGCTATGCAATAGCTTTGCCGCGGCAGTTCTCGAGTGCCACATGTCCTTTTTTAGTGGTATATCAGTAACGCTCCAAAAGCAAAGGCTATAGCCTTTTCTATTAATTAAAAAAAATTATGTTAGTTATTTTTTTTTTAATTTAATACATTTTATTGAAAATAAAATGCTATGCAATAGCTTTGCCGCGGCAGTTCTCGAGTGCCACATGTCCTTTTTTAGTGGTGTATCAGTAACGCTCCAAAAGAAAAGGCTATAGCCTTTTCTATTAATTAAAAAAAATTATGTTAGTTATTTTTTTTTTAATTTAATACATTTTATTGAAAACAAAATGCTATGCAATAGCTTTGCCGTGGCAGTTCTCGAGTGCCACATGTCCTTTTTTAGTGGTGTATCAGTAACGCTACAAAAGAAAAGGCTATAGCCTTTTCTATTAATTAAAAAAAATTATGTTAGTTATTTTTGTTTTAATTTAATACATTTTATTGAAAATAAAATGCTATGCAATAGCTTTGCCGCGGCAGTTCTCGAGTGCCACATGTCCTTTTTTAGTGGTGTATCAGTAACGCTCCAAAAGAAAAGGCTATAGCCTTTTCTATTAATTAAAAAAAATTATGTTAGTTATTTTTTTTTTAATTTAATACATTTTATTGAAAACAAAATGCTATGCAATAGCTTTGCCGTGGCAGTTCTCGAGTGCCACATGTCCTTTTTTAGTGGTGTATCAGTAACGCTACAAAAGAAAAGGCTATAGCCTTTTCTATTA
Source organism: Gymnocheta viridis (assembly GCA_956483585.1). NCBI lineage: Eukaryota > Metazoa > Arthropoda > Insecta > Diptera > Tachinidae > Gymnocheta > Gymnocheta viridis. The sequence goes on from CATQFJ010000028.1 coordinate 15,184, forward strand.
ATTAAAAAAAATTATGTTAGTTATTTTTGTTTTAATTTAATACATTTTATTGAAAATAAAATGCTATGCAATAGCTTTGCCGCGGCAGTTCTCGAGTGCCACATGTCCTTTTTTAGTGGTATATCAGTAACGCTCCAAAAGAAAAGGCTATAGCCTTTTCTATTAATTAAAAAAAATTATGTTAGTTATTTTTTTTTTAATTTAATACATTTTATTGAAAATAAAATGCTATGCAATAGCTTTGCCGCGGCAGTTCTCGAGTGCCACATGTCCTTTTTTAGTGGTATATCAGTAACGCTCCAAAAGAAAAGGCTATAGCCTTTTCTATTAATTAAAAAAAATTATGTTAGTTATTTTTTTTTTAATTTAATACATTTTATTGAAAATAAAATGCTATGCAATAGCTTTGCCGCGGCAGTTCTCGAGTGCCACATGTCCTTTTTTAGTGGTATATCAGTAACGCTCCAAAAGAAAAGGCTATAGCCTTTTCTATTAATTAAAAAAAATTATGTTAGTTATTTTTTTTTTAATTTAATACATTTTATTGAAAATAAAATGCTATGCAATAGCTTTGCCGCGGCAGTTCTCGAGTGCCACATGTCCTTTTTTAGTGGTATATCAGTAACGCTCCAAAAGAAAAGGCTATAGCCTTTTCTATTAATTAAAAAAAATTATGTTAGTTATTTTTTTTTTAATTTAATACATTTTATTGAAAATAAAATGCTATGCAATAGCTTTGCCGCGGCAGTTCTCGAGTGCCACATGTCCTTTTTTAGTGGTATATCAGTAACGCTCCAAAAGAAAAGGCTATAGCCTTTTCTATTAATTAAAAAAAATTATGTTAGTTATTTTTTTTTTAATTTAATACATTTTATTGAAAATAAAATGCTATGCAATAGCTTTGCCGCGGCAGTTCTCGAGTGCCACATGTCCTTTTTTAGTGGTATATCAGTAACGCTCCAAAAGAAAAGGCTATAGCCTTTTCTATTAATTAAAAAAAATTATGTTAGTTATTTTTTTTTTAATTTAATACATTTTATTGAAAATAAAATGCTATGCAATAGCTTTGCCGCGGCAGTTCTCGAGTGCCACATGTCCTTTTTTAGTGGTATATCAGTAACGCTCCAAAAGAAAAGGCTATAGCCTTTTCTATTAATTAAAAAAAATTATGTTAGTTATTTTTTTTTTAATTTAATACATTTTATTGAAAATAAAATGCTATGCAATAGCTTTGCCGCGGCAGTTCTCGAGTGCCACATGTCCTTTTTTAGTGGTATATCAGTAACGCTCCAAAAGAAAAGGCTATAGCCTTTTCTATTAATTAAAAAAAATTATGTTAGTTATTTTTTTTTTAATTTAATACATTTTATTGAAAATAAAATGCTATGCAATAGCTTTGCCGCGGCAGTTCTCGAGTGCCACATGTCCTTTTTTAGTGGTATATCAGTAACGCTCCAAAAGAAAAGGCTATAGCCTTTTCTATTAATTAAAAAAAATTATGTTAGTTATTTTTTTTTTAATTTAATACATTTTATTGAAAATAAAATGCTATGCAATAGCTTTGCCGCGGCAGTTCTCGAGTGCCACATGTCCTTTTTTAGTGGTATATCAGTAACGCTCCAAAAGAAAAGGCTATAGCCTTTTCTATTAATTAAAAAAAATTATGTTAGTTATTTTTTTTTTAATTTAATACATTTTATTGAAAATAAAATGCTATGCAATAGCTTTGCCGCGGCAGTTCTCGAGTGCCACATGTCCTTTTTTAGTGGTATATCAGTAACGCTCCAAAAGAAAAGGCTATAGCCTTTTCTATTAATTAAAAAAAATTATGTTAGTTATTTTTTTTTTAATTTAATACATTTTATTGAAAATAAAATGCTATGCAATAGCTTTGCCGCGGCAGTTCTCGAGTGCCACATGTCCTTTTTTAGTGGTATATCAGTAACGCTCCAAAAGAAAAGGCTATAGCCTTTTCTATTAATTAAAAAAAATTATGTTAGTTATTTTTTTTTTAATTTAATACATTTTATTGAAAATAAAATGCTATGCAATAGCTTTGCCGCGGCAGTTCTCGAGTGCCACATGTCCTTTTTTAGTGGTATATCAGTAACGCTCCAAAAGAAAAGGCTATAGCCTTTTCTATTAATTAAAAAAAATTATGTTAGTTATTTTTTTTTTAATTTAATACATTTTATTGAAAATAAAATGCTATGCAATAGCTTTGCCGCGGCAGTTCTCGAGTGCCACATGTCCTTTTTTAGTGGTATATCAGTAACGCTCCAAAAGAAAAGGCTATAGCCTTTTCTATTAATTAAAAAAAATTATGTTAGTTATTTTTTTTTTAATTTAATACATTTTATTGAAAATAAAATGCTATGCAATAGCTTTGCCGCGGCAGTTCTCGAGTGCCACATGTCCTTTTTTAGTGGTATATCAGTAACGCTCCAAAAGAAAAGGCTATAGCCTTTTCTATTAATTAAAAAAAATTATGTTAGTTATTTTTTTTTTAATTTAATACATTTTATTGAAAATAAAATGCTATGCAATAGCTTTGCCGCGGCAGTTCTCGAGTGCCACATGTCCTTTTTTAGTGGTATATCAGTAACGCTCCAAAAGAAAAGGCTATAGCCTTTTCTATTAATTAAAAAAAATTATGTTAGTTATTTTTTTTTTAATTTAATACATTTTATTGAAAATAAAATGCTATGCAATAGCTTTGCCGCGGCAGTTCTCGAGTGCCACATGTCCTTTTTTAGTGGTATATCAGTAACGCTCCAAAAGAAAAGGCTATAGCCTTTTCTATTAATTAAAAAAAATTATGTTAGTTATTTTTTTTTTAATTTAATACATTTTATTGAAAATAAAATGCTATGCAATAGCTTTGCCGCGGCAGTTCTCGAGTGCCACATGTCCTTTTTTAGTGGTATATCAGTAACGCTCCAAAAGAAAAGGCTATAGCCTTTTCTATTAATTAAAAAAAATTATGTTAGTTATTTTTTTTTTAATTTAATACATTTTATTGAAAATAAAATGCTATGCAATAGCTTTGCCGCGGCAGTTCTCGAGTGCCACATGTCCTTTTTTAGTGGTATATCAGTAACGCTCCAAAAGAAAAGGCTATAGCCTTTTCTATTAATTAAAAAAAATTATGTTAGTTATTTTTTTTTTAATTTAATACATTTTATTGAAAATAAAATGCTATGCAATAGCTTTGCCGCGGCAGTTCTCGAGTGCCACATGTCCTTTTTTAGTGGTATATCAGTAACGCTCCAAAAGAAAAGGCTATAGCCTTTTCTATTAATTAAAAAAAATTATGTTAGTTATTTTTTTTTTAATTTAATACATTTTATTGAAAATAAAATGCTATGCAATAGCTTTGCCGCGGCAGTTCTCGAGTGCCACATGTCCTTTTTTAGTGGTATATCAGTAACGCTCCAAAAGAAAAGGCTATAGCCTTTTCTATTAATTAAAAAAAATTATGTTATCGAGTGCCACATGTCCTTTTTTAGTGGTGTATCAGTAACGCTCCAAAAGAAAAGGCTATAGCCTTTTCTATTAATTAAAAAAAATTATGTTAGTTATTTTTTTTAATTTAATGCATTTTATTGAAAATAAAATGCTATGCAATAGCTTTGCCTTGGCAGTTCTCGAGTGCCACATGTCCTTTTTTAGTGGTGTATCAGTAACGCTCCAAAAGAAAAGGCTATAGCCTTTTCTATTAATTAAAAAAAATTATGTTAGTTATTTTTTTTTAATTTAATACATTTTATTGAAAATAAAATGCTATGCAATAGCTTTGCCGCGGCAGTTCTCGAGTGCCACATGTCCTTTTTTAGTGGTATATCAGTAACGCTCCAAAAGAAAAGGCTATAGCCTTTTCTATTAATTAAAAAAAATTATGTTAGTTATTTTTTTTTAATTTAATACATTTTATTGAAAATAAAATGCTATGCAATAGCTTTGCCGCGGCAGTTCTCGAGTGCCACATGTCCTTTTTTAGTGGTATATCAGTAACGCTCCAAAAGAAAAGGCTATAGCCTTTTCTATTAATTAAAAAAAATTATGTTAGTTATTTTTTTTTAATTTAACTCATTAACGCCCTCTGTACTATAAATAGTACACCACTTCAAAATGATGTAAAAAGCTCGTCATGCGATTTTTCACTCTGGCAACGTTTTTTATCTGTCAGTAAGAGTAACTGCAATATGAATGAGGCGAAAATTATCAAAGCAACGAAAAAATAGTGCAGGTAATCCCCGTTTTGTACAAGCATTATTTTCTCGTGTTGGCGTGTCACTGCTTTTTTAGTTTATTTTTCTAAATTTGCCTTTGCAAAGTGCCAAAAAGTATTTTTTTAACCTATAACACCATAAGTTATTAAAAAAATCATATAATAGTTTAAATCATTTAAAGTTGTTCGTGCTGTAATATAAAAAGTGTTGCTGTACTAACTTTAGTACACTGGTCGCTTGAGGTAAGAAAAGTTAGTGCAGTGAAACTTTTTTTTTTCTTTCCAGTTAGTTTTTTTTCGTTTTTTTTTTTTCAATTAGATAATTTTTATTAAAATTCCTTAAAAATAAAGACTTCGAAAGCATAGAAAATGGCAAAACGAGGTGTGTTTACGCGCAATAAAAGCTATTTTGGCTTAGAAGAAGCAATACATGACATTATCAACCAATATAGTGATGATGATGTCGCTTTCGACGTGTTCATGCTTCCACCTGATCCAGCTGTTATCACCGATGAAGAGGAGGGTGGAGACGACGACTTGTATGGAAACAAAATACCTCGAGATGTTCCCGGTAATATAGAAGTTGTTACTAAGAAAAATGCCTCGACCGTTGGAGAACAATGGAGTAGCGATGATGACGAGCCCCTCACAACATTCGCACCATCTACTTCACGGAATGTTGCAAAGAGAATTAGAGTTGAAACTGGTGAAGAATTGCCAACTTGGAGAAAATGTAAGCCTCTTTATTCAGTTTTTCAGTCCACTCCAGACCAAACATTTGTTGAAGAACGACGTGCTAATGTTTCGAATATCCTAAAAGACATGACCCCGTTGAAAATATTTGAGTTTCTTTTTGACGATGAAGTGCTTGAGCTTATTGCATCAGAAAGCACAATATATGCCGGGCAAAACAATAGGCACGACACTATTTTTACGAAAGAGGAACTCCGTAAATTCTTGGGCATACTTATATTTACCGGATATCATAAACTACCCAGCGAAAGGTCATATTGGAGCGTAGATGAAGATCTAGGTGTGGAATTGGTTTCAGATTGCATGTCACGAAACAGATTCTTGGAAATTAAAAGAAACCTGCATTTTGCAGATAACTCTATGGCAACGAGCTCTACTGATAAGATGTTCAAAATACGTCCACTTTGTGATATTTTGCAAAACAAGTTTTGTCAATTCGGATTGTTACATGAAAATTTATCGATTGATGAATCCATGGTTAAGTACTTTGGTCACCATTCTGCCAAACAATTTATAATGGGTAAACCTGTGCGATACGGATATCGTAATTTGGCATTGACCAGCTTTGATGGTTATTGTTATACATTTGATATTTATTGCGGAAAAACATCTGAGGCTACCACCGATCCTCTGGGATCTCGCGTTGTGAAGGGTTTACTATCAAGAGCTCCAATAAATCCAAAAGAACACGTCGTTTATTTCGATAACTTTTTTACCAACTACAACCTGCTTGTAGACCTCAAGAGCCTTGGATACAGAGCTACTGGAACCCTACGCGAAAACAGAACGAAACGATGTCCATTGATTTCATCAAAGGATATGCGTAAAAAGCCCAGAGCTGAATATGACCATAGGTTTGATAAGACAAATGAAATTCTGATGGTTAGGTGGAAAGATAATAATGTTTGCACGATTGGAACTAATTTCGATACTGTAGAGCCATTAGGTAAAGTTAAAAGATGGTGTTCCACGAGAAAACAAAAAGTTGATGTAGATATACCTCACGTGTTCCAAAGTTATAATAAAGGGATGGGAGGAGTAGATCAAATGGATCAGTCTATAAGTCTGTACCGAATTGCAATAAAAGGAAAGAAGTGGTGGTGGGTCTTATTTACATACGTAGTGGACATGACTATTTCAAACGCATGGAGATTATACTGCATTACAAACCCTGATGATCGTATAGATCAGCTATCGTTTCGTAGGCATATAGCACGGTCGTATTTGAGTGAGAAAAAAGACAATAAAACTAGGCAATCGTCAACTAGAATTGACGGAGAAGAAAGAAAAAACAATGGTCATAACCCCCAAAAATTACCAAGACAACTTAGATGTATTATATGCTCCAATCGAGTTAAAACATCATGCGAAAAGTGCCTGAAAACGCTATGTATGGAAAGAGGATGTTTTGCTAAATACCACTCCTAAGCGCCCATTGTACTAAACTTAGTACATCTCTAAAAACACATCTTTGAATTATTTTTTATTTGGTTTTCTTTTATAGTATGTTAATAATAGTGTTTTAACACAGAAATAAAAAGTTGAATTAGTAAAATTGTTCACGCTTTTCATTTGGGCGTTAATGGGTTAAAAAAAAGGCTAAAATTTCGCCGCTTGTAATAATAAAGATAATGATAAACATAAATATGAAAATAGATAAATAAGTTTTGAGTTTTTTTTTCAGATGTGGCCATTTCAATACCAAAACCAAATTAAATAAAAAATATATAAAAAAATATAAATATTTTTTAATAACGGCTTTGGTTCATAAAAGAATTTTTGCGACGAGTTGATGCGGGCGACTATTCAACGGTCTCCGCTTTCTGCAAACAGATTGTGACGTTAAATTATTTGTAAGTAAAATATATTAGTTAACAAAAATGTTAACGTAAAAGATTAAAGCGTCTGAAAAATGGGTTTGTCCAATAACGCAACCTTGGTCTGCAAATTTTTGTTCGCCGGTTAGGTGGAAAGATAATAATGTTTGCACGATTGGAACTAATTTCGATACTGTAGAGCCATTAGGTAAAGTTAAAAGATGGTGTTCCACGAGAAAACAAAAAGTTGATGTAGATATACCTCACGTGTTCCAAAGTTATAATAAAGGGATGGGAGGAGTAGATCAAATGGATCAGTCTATAAGTCTGTACCGAATTGCAATAAAAGGAAAGAAGTGGTGGTGGGTCTTATTTACATACGTAGTGGACATGACTATTTCAAACGCATGGAGATTATACTGCATTACAAACCCTGATGATCGTATAGATCAGCTATCGTTTCGTAGGCATATAGCACGGTCGTATTTGAGTGAGAAAAAAGACAATAAAACTAGGCAATCGTCAACTAGAATTGACGGAGAAGAAAGAAAAAACAATGGTCATAACCCCCAAAAATTACCAAGACAACTTAGATGTATTATATGCTCCAATCGAGTTAAAACATCATGCGAAAAGTGCCTGAAAACGCTATGTATGGAAAGAGGATGTTTTGCTAAATACCACTCCTAAGCGCCCATTGTACTAAACTTAGTACATCTCTAAAAACACATCTTTGAATTATTTTTTATTTGGTTTTCTTTTATAGTATGTTAATAATAGTGTTTTAACACAGAAATAAAAAGTTGAATTAGTAAAATTGTTCACGCTTTTCATTTGGGCGTTAATGGGTTAATACATTTTATTGAAAATAAAATGCTATGCAATAGCTTTGCCGCGGCAGTTCTCGAGTGCCACATGTCCTTTTTTAGTGGTATATCAGTAACGCTCCAAAAGAAAAGGCTATAGCCTTTTCTATTAATTAAAAAAAATTATGTTAGTTATTTTTTTTTAATTTAATACATTTTATTGAAAATAAAATGCTATGCAATAGCTTTGCCGCGGCAGTTCTCGAGTGCCACATGTCCTTTTTTAGTGGTATATCAGTAACGCTCCAAAAGAAAAGGCTATAGCCTTTTCTATTAATTAAAAAAAATTATGTTAGTTATTTTTTTTTAATTTAATACATTTTATTGAAAATAAAATGCTATGCAATAGCTTTGCCGCGGCAGTTCTCGAGTGCCACATGTCCTTTTTTAGTGGTGTATCAGTAACGCTCCAAAAGAAAAGGCTATAGCCTTTTCTATTAATTAAAAAAAATTATGTTAGTTATTTTTTTTTTAATTTAATACATTTTATTGAAAACAAAATGCTATGCAATAGCTTTGCCGTGGCAGTTCTCGAGTGCCACATGTCCTTTTTTAGTGGTGTATCAGTAACGCTCCAAAAGAAAAGGCTATAGCCTTTTCTATTAATTAAAAAAAATTATGTTAGTTATTTTTTTTTAATTTAATACATTTTATTGAAAATAAAATGCTATGCAATAGCTTTGCCGCGGCAGTTCTCGAGTGCCACATGTCCTTTTTTAGTGGTGTATCAGTAACGCTCCAAAAGAAAAGGCTATTATAGCCTTTTCTATTAATTAAAAAAAATTATGTTAGTTATTTTTTTTTTAATTTAATACATTTTATTGAAAACAAAATGCTATGCAATAGCTTTGCCGTGGCAGTTCTCGAGTGCCACATGTCCTTTTTTAGTGGTGTATCAGTAACGCTCCAAAAGAAAAGGCTATAGCCTTTTCTATTAATTAAAAAAAATTATGTTAGTTATTTTTTTTTTAATTTAATACATTTTATTGAAAACAAAATGCTATGCAATAGCTTTGCCGTGGCAGTTCTCGAGTGCCACATGTCCTTTTTTAGTGGTGTATCAGTAACGCTCCAAAAGAAAAGGCTATAGCCTTTTCTATTAATTAAAAAAAAATTATGTTAGTTATTTTTTTTTTAATTTAATACATTTTATTGAAAACAAAATGCTATGCAATAGCTTTGCCGTGGCAGTTCTCGAGTGCCACATGTCCTTTTTTAGTGGTGTATCAGTAACGCTCCAAAAGAAAAGGCTATAGCCTTTTCTATTAATTAAAAAAAATTATGTTAGTTATTTTTTTTTAATTTAATACATTTTATTGAAAATAAAATGCTATGCAATAGCTTTGCCGCGGCAGTTCTCGAGTGCCACATGTCCTTTTTTAGTGGTGTATCAGTAACGCTCCAAAAGAAAAGGCTATAGCCTTTTCTATTAATTAAAAAAAATTATGTTAGTTATTTTTTTTTTAATTTAATACATTTTATTGAAAACAAAATGCTATGCAATAGCTTTGCCGTGGCAGTTCTCGAGTGCCACATGTCCTTTTTTAGTGGTGTATCAGTAACGCTCCAAAAGAAAAGGCTATAGCCTTTTCTATTAATTAAAAAAAATTATGTTAGTTATTTTTTTTTAATTTAATACATTTTATTGAAAATAAAATGCTATGCAATAGCTTTGCCGCGGCAGTTCTCGAGTGCCACATGTCCTTTTTTAGTGGTGTATCAGTAACGCTCCAAAAGAAAAGGCTATAGCCTTTTCTATTAATTAAAAAAAATTATGTTAGTTATTTTTTTTTTAATTTAATACATTTTATTGAAAACAAAATGCTATGCAATAGCTTTGCCGTGGCAGTTCTCGAGTGCCACATGTCCTTTTTTAGTGGTGTATCAGTAACGCTCCAAAAGAAAAGGCTATAGCCTTTTCTATTAATTAAAAAAAATTATGTTAGTTATTTTTTTTTTAATTTAATACATTTTATTGAAAACAAAATGCTATGCAATAGCTTTGCCGTGGCAGTTCTCGAGTGCCACATGTCCTTTTTTAGTGGTGTATCAGTAACGCTCCAAAATAAAAGGCTATAGCCTTTTCTATTAATTAAAAAAAATTATGTTAGTTATTTTTTTTTAATTTAATACATTTTATTGAAAACAAAATGCTATGCAATAGCTTTGCCGTGGCAGTTCTCGAGTGCCACATGTCCTTTTTTAGTGGTGTATCAGTAACGCTACAAAAGAAAAGGCTATAGCCTTTTCTATTAATTAAAAGAAATTATGTTAGTTATTTTTTTTTAATTTAATACATTTTATTGAAAACAAAATGCTATGCAATAGCTTTGCCGCGGCAGTTCTCGAGTGCCACATGTCCTTTTTTAGTGGTATATCAGTAACGCTCCAAAATAAAAGGCTATAGCCTTTTCTATTAATTAAAAAAAATTATGTTAGTTATTTTTTTTTAATTTAATACATTTTATTGAAAATAAAATGCTATGCAATAGCTTTGCCGCGGCAGTTCTCGAGTGCCACATGTCCTTTTTTAGTGGTGTATCAGTAACGCTCCAAAAGAAAAGGCTATAGCCTTTTCTATTAATTAAAAAAAATTATGTTAGTTATTTTTTTTTTAATTTAATACATTTTATTGAAAATAAAATGCTATGCAATAGCTTTGCCGCGGCAGTTCTCGAGTGCCACATGTCCCTTTTTAGTGGTGTATCAGTAACGCTCCAAAAGAAAAGGCTATAGCCTTTTCTAATAATTAAAAAAAATTATGTTAGTTATTTTTTTTTTAATTTAATACATTTTATTGAAAATAAAATGCTATGCAATAGCTTTGCCGCGGCAGTTCTCGAGTGCCACATGTCCTTTTTTAGTGGTGTATCAGTAACGCTCCAAAAGAAAAGGCTATAGCCTTTTCTATTAATTAAAAAAAATTATGTTAGTTATTTTTTTTTTAATTTAATACATTTTATTGAAAACAAAATGCTATGCAATAGCTTTGCCGCGGCAGTTCTTGAGTGCCACATGTCCTTTTTTAGTGGTATATCAGTAACGCTCCAAAAGAAAAGGCTATAGCCTTTTCTATTAATTAAAAAAAATTATGTTAGTTATTTTTTTTTTAATTTAATACATTTTATTGAAAACAAAATGCTATGCAATAGCTTTGCCGTGGCAGTTCTCGAGTGCCACATGTCCTTTTTTAGTGGTGTATCAGTAACGCTCCAAAAGAAAAGGCTATAGCCTTTTCTATTAATTAAAAAAAATTATGTTAGTTATTTTTTTTTAATTTAATACATTTTATTGAAAATAAAATGCTATGCAATAGCTTTGCCGCGGCAGTTCTCGAGTGCCACATGTCCTTTTTTAGTGGTATATCAGTAACGCTCCAAAAGAAAAGGCTATAGCCTTTTCTATTAATTAAAAAAAATTATGTTAGTTATTTTTTTTTTAATTTAATACATTTTATTGAAAACAAAATGCTATGCAATAGCTTTGCCGCGGCAGTTCTTGAGTGCCACATGTCCTTTTTTAGTGGTATATCAGTAACGCTCCAAAAGAAAAGGCTATAGCCTTTTCTATTAATTAAAAAAAATTATGTTAGTTATTTTTTTTTAATTTAATACATTTTATTGAAAATAAAATGCTATGCAATAGCTTTGCCGCGGCAGTTCTCGAGTGCCACATGTCCTTTTTTAGTGGTATATCAGTAACGCTCCAAAAGAAAAGGCTATAGCCTTTTCTATTAATTAAAAAAAATTATGTTAGTTATTTTTTTTTTAATTTAATACATTTTATTGAAAACAAAATGCTATGCAATAGCTTTGCCGTGGCAGTTCTCGAGTGCCACATGTCCTTTTTTAGTGGTGTATCAGTAACGCTCCAAAAGAAAAGGCTATAGCCTTTTCTATTAATTAAAAAAAATTATGTTAGTTATTTTTTTTTAATTTAATACATTTTATTGAAAATAAAATGCTATGCAATAGCTTTGCCGCGGCAGTTCTCGAGTGCCACATGTCCTTTTTTAGTGGTATATCAGTAACGCTCCAAAAGAAAAGGCTATAGCCTTTTCTATTAATTAAAAAAAATTATGTTAGTTATTTTTTTTTTAATTTAATACATTTTATTGAAAACAAAATGCTATGCAATAGCTTTGCCGTGGCAGTTCTCGAGTGCCACATGTCCTTTTTTAGTGGTGTATCAGTAACGCTCCAAAAGAAAAGGCTATAGCCTTTTCTATTAATTAAAAAAAATTATGTTAGTTATTTTTTTTTTTAATTTAATACATTTTATTGAAAACAAAATGCTATGCAATAGCTTTGCCGCGGCAGTTCTCGAGTGCCACATGTCCTTTTTTAGTGGTATATCAGTAACGCTCCAAAAGAAAAGGCTATAGCCTTTTCTATTAATTAAAAAAAATTATGTTAGTTATTTTTTTTTAATTTAATACATTTTATTGAAAATAAAATGCTATGCAATAGCTTTGCCGCGGCAGTTCTCGAGTGCCACATGTCCTTTTTTAGTGGTGTATCAGTAACGCTCCAAAAGAAAAGGCTATAGCCTTTTCTATTAATTAAAAAAAATTATGTTAGTTATTTTTTTTTAATTTAATACATTTTATTGAAAATAAAATGCTATGCAATAGCTTTGCCGCGGCAGTTCTCGAGTGCCACATGTCCTTTTTTAGTGGTGTATCAGTAACGCTCCAAAAGAAAAGGCTATAGCCTTTTCTATTAATTAAAAAAAATTATGTTAGTTATTTTTTTTTAATTTAATACATTTTATTGAAAATAAAATGCTATGCAATAGCTTTGCCGCGGCAGTTCTCGAGTGCCACATGTCCTTTTTTAGTGGTGTATCAGTAACGCTACAAAAGAAAAGGCTATAGCCTTTTCTATTAATTAAAAGAAATTATGTTAGTTATTTTTTTCTAATTTAATACATTTTATTGAAAACAAAATGCTATGCAATAGCTTTGCCGTGGCAGTTCTCGAGTGCCACATGTCCTTTTTTAGTGGTGTATCAGTAACGCTCCAAAAGAAAAGGCTATAGCCTTTTCTATTAATTAAAAAAAATTATGTTAGTTATTTTTTTTTTAATTTAATACATTTTATTGAAAATAAAATGCTATGCAATAGCTTTGCCGCGGCAGTTCTCGAGTGCCACATGTCCTTTTTTAGTGGTATATCAGTAACGCTCCAAAAGAAAAGGCTATAGCCTTTTCTATTAATTAAAAAAAATTATGTTAGTTATTTTTTTTTAATTTAATACATTTTATTGAAAACAAAATGCTATGCAATAGCTTTGCCGTGGCAGTTCTCGAGTGCCACATGTCCTTTTTTAGTGGTGTATCAGTAACGCTCCAAAAGAAAAGGCTATAGCCTTTTCTATTAATTAAAAAAAATTATGTTAGTTATTTTTTTTTTAATTTAATACATTTTATTGAAAACAAAATGCTATGCAATAGCTTTGCCGCGGCAGTTCTCGAGTGCCACATGTCCTTTTTTAGTGGTATATCAGTAACGCTCCAAAAGAAAAGGCTATAGCCTTTTCTATTAATTAAAAAAAATTATGTTAGTTATTTTTTTTTAATTTAATACATTTTATTGAAAATAAAATGCTATGCAATAGCTTTGCCGCGGCAGTTCTCGAGTGCCACATGTCCTTTTTTAGTGGTGTATCAGTAACGCTCCAAAAGAAAAGGCTATAGCCTTTTCTATTAATTAAAAAAAATTATGTTAGTTATTTTTTTTTAATTTAATACATTTTATTGAAAATAAAATGCTATGCAATAGCTTTGCCGCGGCAGTTCTCGAGTGCCACATGTCCTTTTTTAGTGGTGTATCAGTAACGCTCCAAAAGAAAAGGCTATAGCCTTTTCTATTAATTAAAAAAAATTATGTTAGTTATTTTTTTTTAATTTAATACATTTTATTGAAAATAAAATGCTATGCAATAGCTTTGCCGCGGCAGTTCTCGAGTGCCACATGTCCTTTTTTAGTGGTGTATCAGTAACGCTACAAAAGAAAAGGCTATAGCCTTTTCTATTAATTAAAAGAAATTATGTTAGTTATTTTTTTCTAATTTAATACATTTTATTGAAAACAAAATGCTATGCAATAGCTTTGCCGTGGCAGTTCTCGAGTGCCACATGTCCTTTTTTAGTGGTGTATCAGTAACGCTCCAAAAGAAAAGGCTATAGCCTTTTCTAAAAATTAAAAAAAATTATGTTAGTTATTTTTTTTTTAATTTAATACATTTTATTGAAAATAAAATGCTATGCAATAGCTTTGCCGCGGCAGTTCTCGAGTGCCACATGTCCTTTTTTAGTGGTATATCAGTAACGCTCCAAAAGAAAAGGCTATAGCCTTTTCTATTAATTAAAAAAAATTATGTTAGTTATTTTTTTTTAATTTAATACATTTTATTGAAAATAAAATGCTATGCAATAGCTTTGCCGCGGCAGTTCTCGAGTGCCACATGTCCTTTTTTAGTGGTGTATCAGTAACGCTCCAAAAGAAAAGGCTATAGCCTTTTCTATTAATTAAAAAAAATTATGTTAGTTATTTTTTTTTAATTTAATACATTTTATTGAAAATAAAATGCTATGCAATAGCTTTGCCGTGGCAGTTCTCGAGTGCCACATGTCCTTTTTTAGTGGTGTATCAGTAACACTCCAAAAGAAAAGGCTATAGCCTTTTCTATTAATTAAAAAAAATTATGTTAGTTATTTTTTTTTTAATTTAATACATTTTATTGAAAATAAAATGCTATGCAATAGCTTTGCCGCGGCAGTTCTCGAGTGCCACATGTCCTTTTTTAGTGGTGTATCAGTAACGCTCCAAAAGAAAAGGCTATAGCCTTTTCTATTAATTAAAAAAAATTATGTTAGTTATTTTTTTTTAATTTAATACATTTTATTGAAAATAAAATGCTATGCAATAGCTTTGCCGCGGCAGTTCTCGAGTGCCACATGTCCTTTTTTAGTGGTGTATCAGTAACGCTCCAAAAGAAAAGGCTATAGCCTTTTCTATTAATTAAAAAAAATTATGTTAGTTATTTTTTTTTAATTTAATACATTTTATTGAAAATAAAATGCTATGCAATAGCTTTGCCGCGGCAGTTCTCGAGTGCCACATGTCCTTTTTTAGTGGTGTATCAGTAACGCTCCAAAAGAAAAGGCTATAGCCTTTTCTATTAATTAAAAAAAATTATGTTAGTTATTTTTTTTTTAATTTAATACATTTTATTGAAAACAAAATGCTATGCAATAGCTTTGCCGTGGCAGTTCTCGAGTGCCACATGTCCTTTTTTAGTGGTGTATCAGTAACGCTCCAAAAGAAAAGGCTATAGCCTTTTCTATTAATTAAAAAAAATTATGTTAGTTATTTTTTTTTTAATTTAATACATTTTATTGAAAACAAAATGCTATGCAATAGCTTTGCCGTGGCAGTTCTCGAGTGCCACATGTCCTTTTTTAGTGGTGTATCAGTAACGCTCCAAAAGAAAAGGCTATAGCCTTTTCTATTAATTAAAAAAAATTATGTTAGTTATTTTTTTTTTAATTTAATACATTTTATTGAAAACAAAATGCTATGCAATAGCTTTGCCGTGGCAGTTCTCGAGTGCCACATGTCCTTTTTTAGTGGTGTATCAGTAACGCTCCAAAAGAAAAGGCTATAGCCTTTTCTATTAATTAAAAAAAATTATGTTAGTTATTTTTTTTTTAATTTAATACATTTTATTGAAAACAAAATGCTATGCAATAGCTTTGCCGTGGCAGTTCTCGAGTGCCACATGTCCTTTTTTAGTGGTGTATCAGTAACGCTCCAAAAGAAAAGGCTATAGCCTTTTCTATTAATTAAAAAAAATTATGTTAGTTATTTTTTTTTTAATTTAATACATTTTATTGAAAACAAAATGCTATGCAATAGCTTTGCCGTGGCAGTTCTCGAGTGCCACATGTCCTTTTTTAGTGGTGTATCAGTAACGCTCCAAAAGAAAAGGCTATAGCCTTTTCTATTAATTAAAAAAAATTATGTTAGTTATTTTTTTTTTAATTTAATACATTTTATTGAAAACAAAATGCTATGCAATAGCTTTGCCGTGGCAGTTCTCGAGTGCCACATGTCCTTTTTTAGTGGTGTATCAGTAACGCTCCAAAAGAAAAGGCTATAGCCTTTTCTATTAATTAAAAAAAATTATGTTAGTTATTTTTTTTTAATTTAATACATTTTATTGAAAATAAAATGCTATGCAATAGCTTTGCCGCGGCAGTTCTCGAGTGCCACATGTCCTTTTTTAGTGGTGTATCAGTAACGCTCCAAAAGAAAAGGCTATAGCCTTTTCTATTAATTAAAAAAAATTATGTTAGTTATTTTTTTTTTAATTTAATACATTTTATTGAAAACAAAATGCTATGCAATAGCTTTGCCGTGGCAGTTCTCGAGTGCCACATGTCCTTTTTTAGTGGTGTATCAGTAACGCTCCAAAAGAAAAGGCTATAGCCTTTTCTATTAATTAAAAAAAATTATGTTAGTTATTTTTTTTTTAATTTAATACATTTTATTGAAAACAAAATGCTATGCAATAGCTTTGCCGTGGCAGTTCTCGAGTGCCACATGTCCTTTTTTAGTGGTGTATCAGTAACGCTCCAAAAGAAAAGGCTATAGCCTTTTCTATTAATTAAAAAAAATTATGTTAGTTATTTTTTTTTTAATTTAATACATTTTATTGAAAACAAAATGCTATGCAATAGCTTTGCCGTGGCAGTTCTCGAGTGCCACATGTCCTTTTTTAGTGGTGTATCAGTAACGCTCCAAAAGAAAAGGCTATAGCCTTTTCTATTAATTAAAAAAAATTATGTTAGTTATTTTTTTTTTAATTTAATACATTTTATTGAAAACAAAATGCTATGCAATAGCTTTGCCGTGGCAGTTCTCGAGTGCCACATGTCCTTTTTTAGTGGTGTATCAGTAACGCTCCAAAAGAAAAGGCTATAGCCTTTTCTATTAATTAAAAAAAATTATGTTAGTTATTTTTTTTTTAATTTAATACATTTTATTGAAAACAAAATGCTATGCAATAGCTTTGCCGTGGCAGTTCTCGAGTGCCACATGTCCTTTTTTAGTGGTGTATCAGTAACGCTCCAAAAGAAAAGGCTATAGCCTTTTCTATTAATTAAAAAAAATTATGTTAGTTATTTTTTTTTAATTTAATACATTTTATTGAAAATAAAATGCTATGCAATAGCTTTGCCGCGGCAGTTCTCGAGTGCCACATGTCCTTTTTTAGTGGTGTATCAGTAACGCTCCAAAAGAAAAGGCTATAGCCTTTTCTATTAATTAAAAAAAATTATGTTAGTTATTTTTTTTTTAATTTAATACATTTTATTGAAAACAAAATGCTATGCAATAGCTTTGCCGTGGCAGTTCTCGAGTGCCACATGTCCTTTTTTAGTGGTGTATCAGTAACGCTCCAAAAGAAAAGGCTATAGCCTTTTCTATTAATTAAAAAAAATTATGTTAGTTATTTTTTTTTTAATTTAATACATTTTATTGAAAACAAAATGCTATGCAATAGCTTTGCCGTGGCAGTTCTCGAGTGCCACATGTCCTTTTTTAGTGGTGTATCAGTAACGCTCCAAAAGAAAAGGCTATAGCCTTTTCTATTAATTAAAAAAAATTATGTTAGTTATTTTTTTTTTAATTTAATACATTTTATTGAAAACAAAATGCTATGCAATAGCTTTGCCGTGGCAGTTCTCGAGTGCCACATGTCCTTTTTTAGTGGTGTATCAGTAACGCTCCAAAAGAAAAGGCTATAGCCTTTTCTATTAATTAAAAAAAATTATGTTAGTTATTTTTTTTTAATTTAATACATTTTATTGAAAACAAAATGCTATGCAATAGCTTTGCCGTGGCAGTTCTCGAGTGCCACATGTCCTTTTTTAGTGGTGTATCAGTAACGCTCCAAAAGAAAAGGCTATAGCCTTTTCTATTAATTAAAAAAAATTATGTTAGTTATTTTTTTTTAATTTAATACATTTTATTGAAAATAAAATGCTATGCAATAGCTTTGCCGCGGCAGTTCTCGAGTGCCACATGTCCTTTTTTAGTGGTGTATCAGTAACGCTCCAAAAGAAAAGGCTATAGCCTTTTCTATTAATTAAAAAAAATTATGTTAGTTATTTTTTTTTAATTTAATACATTTTATTGAAAATAAAATGCTATGCAATAGCTTTGCCGCGGCAGTTCTCGAGTGCCACATGTCCTTTTTTAGTGGTATATCAGTAACGCTCCAAAAGAAAAGGCTATAGCCTTTTCTATTAATTAAAAAAAATTATGTTAGTTATTTTTTTTTAATTTAATACATTTTATTGAAAATAAAATGCTATGCAATAGCTTTGCCGCGGCAGTTCTCGAGTGCCACATGTCCTTTTTTAGTGGTGTATCAGTAACGCTCCAAAAGAAAAGGCTATAGCCTTTTCTATTAATTAAAAAAAATTATGTTAGTTATTTTTTTTTAATTTAATACATTTTATTGAAAATAAAATGCTATGCAATAGCTTTGCCGCGGCAGTTCTCGAGTGCCACATGTCCTTTTTTAGTGGTATATCAGTAACGCTCCAAAAGAAAAGGCTATAGCCTTTTCTATTAATTAAAAAAAATTATGTTAGTTATTTTTTTTTAATTTAATACATTTTATTGAAAATAAAATGCTATGCAATAGCTTTGCCGCGGCAGTTCTCAAGTGCCACATGTCCTTTTTTAGTGGTGTATCAGTAACGCTCCAAAAGAAAAGGCTATAGCCTTTTCTATTAATTAAAAAAAATTATGTTAGTTATTTTTTTTTTAATTTAATACATTTTATTGAAAACAAAATGCTATGCAATAGCTTTGCCGTGGCAGTTCTCGAGTGCCACATGTCCTTTTTTAGTGGTGTATCAGTAACGCTCCAAAAGAAAAGGCTATAGCCTTTTCTATTAATTAAAAAAAATTATGTTAGTTATTTTTTTTTAATTTAATACATTTTATTGAAAATAAAATGCTATGCAATAGCTTTGCCGCGGCAGTTCTCGAGTGCCACATGTCCTTTTTTAGTGGTATATCAGTAACGCTCCAAAAGAAAAGGCTATAGCCTTTTCTATTAATTAAAAAAAATTATGTTAGTTATTTTTTTTTAATTTAATACATTTTATTGAAAATAAAATGCTATGCAATAGCTTTGCCGCGGCAGTTCTCGAGTGCCACATGTCCTTTTTTAGTGGTGTATCAGTAACGCTCCAAAAGAAAAGGCTATAGCCTTTTCTATTAATTAAAAAAAATTATGTTAGTTATTTTTTTTTTAATTTAATACATTTTATTGAAAACAAAATGCTATGCAATAGCTTTGCCGTGGCAGTTCTCGAGTGCCACATGTCCTTTTTTAGTGGTGTATCAGTAACGCTACAAAAGAAAAGGCTATAGCCTTTTCTATTAATTAAAAGAAATTATGTTAGTTATTTTTTTCTAATTTAATACATTTTATTGAAAACAAAATGCTATGCAATAGCTTTGCCGTGGCAGTTCTCGAGTGCCACATGTCCTTTTTTAGTGGTGTATCAGTAACGCTCCAAAAGAAAAGGCTATAGCCTTTTCTATTAATTAAAAAAAATTATGTTAGTTATTTTTTTTTTAATTTAATACATTTTATTGAAAATAAAATGCTATGCAATAGCTTTGCCGCGGCAGTTCTCGAGTGCCACATGTCCTTTTTTAGTGGTGTATCAGTAACGCTCCAAAAGAAAAGGCTATAGCCTTTTCTATTAATTAAAAAAAATTATGTTAGTTATTTTTTTTTAATTTAATACATTTTATTGAAAATAAAATGCTATGCAATAGCTTTGCCGTGGCAGTTCTCGAGTGCCACATGTCCTTTTTTAGTGGTGTATCAGTAACGCTCCAAAAGAAAAGGCTATAGCCTTTTCTATTAATTAAAAAAAATTATGTTAGTTATTTTTTTTTTAATTTAATACATTTTATTGAAAATAAAATGCTATGCAATAGCTTTGCCGTGGCAGTTCTCGAGTGCCACATGTCCTTTTTTAGTGGTGTATCAGTAACGCTCCAAAAGAAAAGGCTATAGCCTTTTCTATTAATTAAAAAAAATTATGTTAGTTATTTTTTTTTTAATTTAATACATTTTATTGAAAATAAAATGCTATGCAATAGCTTTGCCGTGGCAGTTCTCGAGTGCCACATGTCCTTTTTTAGTGGTGTATCAGTAACGCTCCAAAAGAAAAGGCTATAGCCTTTTCTATTAATTAAAAAAAATTATGTTAGTTATTTTTTTTTTAATTTAATACATTTTATTGAAAATAAAATGCTATGCAATAGCTTTGCCGTGGCAGTTCTCGAGTGCCACATGTCCTTTTTTAGTGGTGTATCAGTAACGCTCCAAAAGAAAAGGCTATAGCCTTTTCTATTAATAAAAAAAAATTATGTTAGTTATTTTTTTTTTAATTTAATACATTTTATTGAAAATAAAATGCTATGCAATAGCTTTGCCGCGGCAGTTCTCGAGTGCCACATGTCCTTTTTTAGTGGTGTATCAGTAACGCTCCAAAAGAAAAGGCTATAGCCTTTTCTATTAATTAAAAAAAATTATGTTAGTTATTTTTTTTTAATTTAATACATTTTATTGAAAATAAAATGCTATGCAATAGCTTTGCCGTGGCAGTTCTCGAGTGCCACATGTCCTTTTTTAGTGGTGTATCAGTAACGCTCCAAAAGAAAAGGCTATAGCCTTTTCTATTAATTAAAAAAAATTATGTTAGTTATTTTTTTTTTAATTTAATACATTTTATTGAAAATAAAATGCTATGCAATAGCTTTGCCGCGGCAGTTCTCGAGTGCCACATGTCCTTTTTTAGTGGTGTATCAGTAACGCTCCAAAAGAAAAGGCTATAGCCTTTTCTATTAATTAAAAAAAATTATGTTAGTTATTTTTTTTTAATTTAATACATTTTATTGAAAACAAAATGCTATGCAATAGCTTTGCCGCGGCAGTTCTCGAGTGCCACATGTCCTTTTTTAGTGGTGTATCAGTAACGCTCCAAAAGAAAAGGCTATAGCCTTTTCTATTAATTAAAAAAAATTATGTTAGTTATTTTTTTTTAATTTAATACATTTTATTGAAAATAAAATGCTATGCAATAGCTTTGCCGTGGCAGTTCTCGAGTGCCACATGTCATTTTTTAGTGGTGTATCAGTAACGCTCCAAAAGAAAAGGCTATAGCCTTTTCTATTAATTAAAAAAAATTATGTTAGTTATTTTTTTTTAATTTAATACATTTTATTGAAAACAAAATGCTATGCAATAGCTTTGCCGTGGCAGTTCTCGAGTGCCACATGTCCTTTTTTAGTGGTGTATCAGTAACGCTCCAAAAGAAAAGGCTATAGCCTTTTCTATTAATTAAAAAAAATTATGTTAGTTATTTTTTTTTAATTTAATACATTTTATTGAAAATAAAATGCTATGCAATAGCTTTGCCGTGGCAGTTCTCGAGTGCCACATGTCATTTTTTAGTGGTGTATCAGTAACGCTCCAAAAGAAAAGGCTATAGCCTTTTCTATTAATTAAAAAAAATTATGTTAGTTATTTTTTTTTAATTTAATACATTTTATTGAAAATAAAATGCTATGCAATAGCTTTGCCGCGGCAGTTCTCGAGTGCCACATGTCCTTTTTTAGTGGTGTATCAGTAACGCTCCAAAAGAAAAGGCTATAGCCTTTTCTATTAATTAAAAAAAATTATGTTAGTTATTTTTTTTTAATTTAATACATTTTATTGAAAACAAAATGCTATGCAATAGCTTTGCCGTGGCAGTTCTCGAGTGCCACATGTCCTTTTTTAGTGGTGTATCAGTAACGCTCCAAAAGAAAAGGCTATAGCCTTTTCTATTAATTAAAAAAAATTATGTTAGTTATTTTTTTTTAATTTAATACATTTTATTGAAAATAAAATGCTATGCAATAGCTTTGCCGTGGCAGTTCTCGAGTGCCACATGTCATTTTTTAGTGGTGTATCAGTAACGCTCCAAAAGAAAAGGCTATAGCCTTTTCTATTAATTAAAAAAAATTATGTTAGTTATTTTTTTTTAATTTAATACATTTTATTGAAAATAAAATGCTATGCAATAGCTTTGCCGCGGCAGTTCTCGAGTGCCACATGTCCTTTTTTAGTGGTGTATCAGTAACGCTCCAAAAGAAAAGGCTATAGCCTTTTCTATTAATTAAAAAAAATTATGTTAGTTATTTTTTTTTTAATTTAATACATTTTATTGAAAACAAAATGCTATGCAATAGCTTTGCCGTGGCAGTTCTCGAGTGCCACATGTCCTTTTTTAGTGGTGTATCAGTAACGCTACAAAAGAAAAGGCTATAGCCTTTTCTATTAATTAAAAGAAATTATGTTAGTTATTTTTTTCTAATTTAATACATTTTATTGAAAACAAAATGCTATGCAATAGCTTTGCCGTGGCAGTTCTCGAGTGCCACATGTCCTTTTTTAGTGGTGTATCAGTAACGCTCCAAAAGAAAAGGCTATAGCCTTTTCTATTAATTAAAAAAAATTATGTTAGTTATTTTTTTTTTAATTTAATACATTTTATTGAAAATAAAATGCTATGCAATAGCTTTGCCGCGGCAGTTCTCGAGTGCCACATGTCCTTTTTTAGTGGTGTATCAGTAACGCTCCAAAAGAAAAGGCTATAGCCTTTTCTATTAATTAAAAAAAATTATGTTAGTTATTTTTTTTTAATTTAATACATTTTATTGAAAATAAAATGCTATGCAATAGCTTTGCCGTGGCAGTTCTCGAGTGCCACATGTCCTTTTTTAGTGGTGTATCAGTAACGCTCCAAAAGAAAAGGCTATAGCCTTTTCTATTAATTAAAAAAAATTATGTTAGTTATTTTTTTTTTAATTTAATACATTTTATTGAAAATAAAATGCTATGCAATAGCTTTGCCGTGGCAGTTCTCGAGTGCCACATGTCCTTTTTTAGTGGTGTATCAGTAACGCTCCAAAAGAAAAGGCTATAGCCTTTTCTATTAATTAAAAAAAATTATGTTAGTTATTTTTTTTTTAATTTAATACATTTTATTGAAAATAAAATGCTATACAATAGCTTTGCCGTGGCAGTTCTCGAGTGCCACATGTCCTTTTTTAGTGGTGTATCAGTAACGCTCCAAAAGAAAAGGCTATAGCCTTTTCTATTAATTAAAAAAAATTATGTTAGTTATTTTTTTTTTAATTTAATACATTTTATTGAAAATAAAATGCTATGCAATAGCTTTGCCGTGGCAGTTCTCGAGTGCCACATGTCCTTTTTTAGTGGTGTATCAGTAACGCTCCAAAAGAAAAGGCTATAGCCTTTTCTATTAATTAAAAAAAATTATGTTAGTTATTTTTTTTTTAATTTAATACATTTTATTGAAAATAAAATGCTATGCAATAGCTTTGCCGCGGCAGTTCTCGAGTGCCACATGTCCTTTTTTAGTGGTGTATCAGTAACGCTCCAAAAGAAAAGGCTATAGCCTTTTCTATTAATTAAAAAAAATTATGTTAGTTATTTTTTTTTAATTTAATACATTTTATTGAAAATAAAATGCTATGCAATAGCTTTGCCGTGGCAGTTCTCGAGTGCCACATGTCCTTTTTTAGTGGTGTATCAGTAACGCTCCAAAAGAAAAGGCTATAGCCTTTTCTATTAATTAAAAAAAATTATGTTAGTTATTTTTTTTTAATTTAATACATTTTATTGAAAATAAAATGCTATGCAATAGCTTTGCCGCGGCAGTTCTCGAGTGCCACATGTCCTTTTTTAGTGGTGTATCAGTAACGCTCCAAAAGAAAAGGCTATAGCCTTTTCTATTAATTAAAAAAAATTATGTTAGTTATTTTTTTTTAATTTAATACATTTTATTGAAAACACAATGCTATGCAATAGCTTTGCCGCGGCAGTTCTCGAGTGCCACATGTCCTTTTTTAGTGGTGTATCAGTAACGCTCCAAAAGAAAAGGCTATAGCCTTTTCTATTAATTAAAAAAAATTATGTTAGTTATTTTTTTTTAATTTAATACATTTTATTGAAAATAAAATGCTATGCAATAGCTTTGCCGTGGCAGTTCTCGAGTGCCACATGTCATTTTTTAGTGGTGTATCAGTAACGCTCCAAAAGAAAAGGCTATAGCCTTTTCTATTAATTAAAAAAAATTATGTTAGTTATTTTTTTTTAATTTAATACATTTTATTGAAAACAAAATGCTATGCAATAGCTTTGCCGTGGCAGTTCTCGAGTGCCACATGTCCTTTTTTAGTGGTGTATCAGTAACGCTCCAAAAGAAAAGGCTATAGCCTTTTCTATTAATTAAAAAAAATTATGTTAGTTATTTTTTTTAATTTAATACATTTTATTGAAAATAAAATGCTATGCAATAGCTTTGCCGCGGCAGTTCTCGAGTGCCACATGTCCTTTTTTAGTGGTATATCAGTAACGCTCCAAAAGAAAAGGCTATAGCCTTTTCTAGTAATTAAAAAAAATTATGTTAGTTATTTTTTTTTAATTTAATACATTTTATTGAAAATAAAATGCTATGCAATAGCTTTGCCGCGGCAGTTCTCGAGTGCCACATGTCCTTTTTTAGTGGTATATCAGTAACGCTCCAAAAGAAAAGGCTATAGCCTTTTCTATTAATTAAAAAAAATTATGTTAGTTATTTTTTTTTAATTTAATACATTTTATTGAAAATAAAATGCTATGCAATAGCTTTGCCGCGGCAGTTCTCGAGTGCCACATGTCCTTTTTTAGTGGTGTATCAGTAACGCTCCAAAAGAAAAGGCTATAGCCTTTTCTAGTAATTAAAAAAAATTATGTTAGTTATTTTTTTTTTAATTTAATACATTTTATTGAAAATAAAATGCTATGCAATAGCTTTGCCGTGGCAGTTCTCGAGTGCCACATGTCCTTTTTTAGTGGTATATCAGTAACGCTCCAAAAGAAAAGGCTATAGCCTTTTCTATTAATTAAAAAAAATTATGTTAGTTATTTTTTTTTAATTTAATACATTTTATTGAAAATAAAATGCTATGCAATAGCTTTGCCGCGGCAGTTCTCGAGTGCCACATGTCCTTTTTTAGTGGTGTATCAGTAACGCTCCAAAAGAAAAGGCTATAGCCTTTTCTAGTAATTAAAAAAAATTATGTTAGTTATTTTTTTTTTAATTTAATACATTTTATTGAAAATAAAATGCTATGCAATAGCTTTGCCGTGGCAGTTCTCGAGTGCCACATGTCCTTTTTTAGTGGTGTATCAGTAACGCTCCAAAAGAAAAGGCTATAGCCTTTTCTAGTAATTAAAAAAAATTATGTTAGTTATTTTTTTTTTAATTTAATACATTTTATTGAAAATAAAATGCTATGCAATAGCTTTGCCGTGGCAGTTCTCGAGTGCCACATGTCCTTTTTTAGTGGTGTATCAGTAACGCTCCAAAAGAAAAGGCTATAGCCTTTTCTATTAATTAAAAAAAATTATGTTAGTTATTTTTTTTTTAATTTAATACATTTTATTGAAAATAAAATGCTATGCAATAACTTTGCCGCGGCAGTTCTCGAGTGCCACATGTCCTTTTTTAGTGGTGTATCAGTAACGCTCCAAAAGAAAAGGCTATAGCCTTTTCTAGTAATTAAAAAAAATTATGTTAGTTATTTTTTTTTTAATTTAATACATTTTATTGAAAATAAAATGCTATGCAATAGCTTTGCCGTGGCAGTTCTCGAGTGCCACATGTCCTTTTTTAGTGGTGTATCAGTAACGCTCCAAAAGAAAAGGCTATAGCCTTTTCTAGTAATTAAAAAAAATTATGTTAGTTATTTTTTTTTTAATTTAATACATTTTATTGAAAATAAAATGCTATGCAATAGCTTTGCCGCGGCAGTTCTCGAGTGCCACATGTCCTTTTTTAGTGGTGTATCAGTAACGCTCCAAAAGAAAAGGCTATAGCCTTTTCTAGTAATTAAAAAAAATTATGTTAGTTATTTTTTTTTTAATTTAATACATTTTATTGAAAATAAAATGCTATGCAATAGCTTTGCCGCGGCAGTTCTCGAGTGCCACATGTCCTTTTTTAGTGGTGTATCAGTAACGCTCCAAAAGAAAAGGCTATAGCCTTTTCTAGTAATTAAAAAAAATTATGTTAGTTATTTTTTTTTTAATTTAATACATTTTATTGAAAATAAAATGCTATGCAATAGCTTTGCCGTGGCAGTTCTCGAGTGCCACATGTCCTTTTTTAGTGGTGTATCAGTAACGCTCCAAAAGAAAAGGCTATAGCCTTTTCTAGTAATTAAAAAAAATTATGTTAGTTATTTTTTTTTTAATTTAATACATTTTATTGAAAATAAAATGCTATGCAATAGCTTTGCCGTGGCAGTTCTCGAGTGCCACATGTCCTTTTTTAGTGGTGTATCAGTAACGCTCCAAAAGAAAAGGCTATAGCCTTTTCTATTAATTAAAAAAAATTATGTTAGTTATTTTTTTTTTAATTTAATACATTTTATTGAAAATAAAATGCTATGCAATAGCTTTGCCGCGGCAGTTCTCGAGTGCCACATGTCCTTTTTTAGTGGTGTATCAGTAACGCTCCAAAAGAAAAGGCTATAGCCTTTTCTAGTAATTAAAAAAAATTATGTTAGTTATTTTTTTTTTTAATTTAATACATTTTATTGAAAATAAAATGCTATGCAATAGCTTTGCCGTGGCAGTTCTCGAGTGCCACATGTCCTTTTTTAGTGGTGTATCAGTAACGCTCCAAAAGAAAAGGCTATAGCCTTTTCTAGTAATTAAAAAAAATTATGTTAGTTATTTTTTTTTTAATTTAATACATTTTATTGAAAATAAAATGCTATGCAATAGCTTTGCCGTGGCAGTTCTCGAGTGCCACATGTCCTTTTTTAGTGGTGTATCAGTAACGCTCCAAAAGAAAAGGCTATAGCCTTTTCTATTAATTAAAAAAAATTATGTTAGTTATTTTTTTTTTAATTTAATACATTTTATTGAAAATAAAATGCTATGCAATAGCTTTGCCGCGGCAGTTCTCGAGTGCCACATGTCCTTTTTTAGTGGTGTATCAGTAACGCTCCAAAAGAAAAGGCTATAGCCTTTTCTATTAATTAAAAAAAATTATGTTAGTTATTTTTTTTTAATTTAATACATTTTATTGAAAATAAAATGCTATGCAATAGCTTTGCCGTGGCAGTTCTCGAGTGCCACATGTCCTTTTTTAGTGGTGTATCAGTAACGCTCCAAAAGAAAAGGCTATAGCCTTTTCTATTAATTAAAAAAAATTATGTTAGTTATTTTTTTTTTAATTTAATACATTTTATTGAAAATAAAATGCTATGCAATAGCTTTGCCGCGGCAGTTCTCGAGTGCCACATGTCCTTTTTTAGTGGTGTATCAGTAACGCTCCAAAAGAAAAGGCTATAGCCTTTTCTATTAATTAAAAAAAATTATGTTAGTTATTTTTTTTTAATTTAATACATTTTATTGAAAATAAAATGCTATGCAATAGCTTTGCCGTGGCAGTTCTCGAGTGCCACATGTCATTTTTTAGTGGTGTATCAGTAACGCTCCAAAAGAAAAGGCTATAGCCTTTTCTATTAATTAAAAAAATTATGTTAGTTATTTTTTTTTTAATTTAATACATTTTATTGAAAATAAAATGCTATGCAATAGCTTTGCCGCGGCAGTTCTCGAGTGCCACATGTCCTTTTTTAGTGGTGTATCAGTAACGCTCCAAAAGAAAAGGCTATAGCCTTTTCTATTAATTAAAAAAAATTATGTTAGTTATTTTTTTTTTAATTTAATACATTTTATTGAAAATAAAATGCTATGCAATAGCTTTGCCGCGGCAGTTCTCGAGTGCCACATGTCCTTTTTTAGTGGTGTATCAGTAACGCTCCAAAAGAAAAGGCTATAGCCTTTTCTATTAATTAAAAAAAATTATGTTAGTTATTTTTTTTTTAATTTAATACATTTTATTGAAAATAAAATGCTATGCAATAGCTTTGCCGCGGCAGTTCTCGAGTGCCACATGTCCTTTTTTAGTGGTGTATCAGTAACGCTCCAAAAGAAAAGGCTATAGCCTTTTCTATTAATTAAAAAAAATTATGTTAGTTATTTTTTTTTTAATTTAATACATTTTATTGAAAATAAAATGCTATGCAATAGCTTTGCCGCGGCAGTTCTCGAGTGCCACATGTCCTTTTTTAGTGGTGTATCAGTAACGCTCCAAAAGAAAAGGCTATAGCCTTTTCTATTAATTAAAAAAATTATGTTAGTTATTTTTTTTTTAATTTAATACATTTTATTGAAAATAAAATGCTATGCAATAGCTTTGCCGCGGCAGTTCTCGAGTGCCACATGTCCTTTTTTAGTGGTGTATCAGTAACGCTCCAAAAGAAAAGGCTATAGCCTTTTCTATTAATTAAAAAAAATTATGTTAGTTATTTTTTTTTTAATTTAATACATTTTATTGAAAATAAAATGCTATGCAATAGCTTTGCCGCGGCAGTTCTCGAGTGCCACATGTCCTTTTTTAGTGGTGTATCAGTAACGCTCCAAAAGAAAAGGCTATAGCCTTTTCTATTAATTAAAAAAAATTATGTTAGTTATTTTTTTTTTAATTTAATACATTTTATTGAAAATAAAATGCTATGCAATAGCTTTGCCGCGGCAGTTCTCGAGTGCCACATGTCCTTTTTTAGTGGTGTATCAGTAACGCTCCAAAAGAAAAGGCTATAGCCTTTTCTATTAATTAAAAAAAATTATGTTAGTTATTTTTTTTTTAATTTAATACATTTTATTGAAAATAAAATGCTATGCAATAGCTTTGCCGCGGCAGTTCTCGAGTGCCACATGTCCTTTTTTAGTGGTGTATCAGTAACGCTCCAAAAGAAAAGGCTATAGCCTTTTCTATTAATTAAAAAAAATTATGTTAGTTATTTTTTTTTTAATTTAATACATTTTATTGAAAATAAAATGCTATGCAATAGCTTTGCCGCGGCAGTTCTCGAGTGCCACATGTCCTTTTTTAGTGGTGTATCAGTAACGCTCCAAAAGAAAAGGCTATAGCCTTTTCTATTAATTAAAAAAATTATGTTAGTTATTTTTTTTTTAATTTAATACATTTTATTGAAAATAAAATGCTATGCAATAGCTTTGCCGCGGCAGTTCTCGAGTGCCACATGTCCTTTTTTAGTGGTGTATCAGTAACGCTCCAAAAGAAAAGGCTATAGCCTTTTCTATTAATTAAAAAAAATTATGTTAGTTATTTTTTTTTTAATTTAATACATTTTATTGAAAATAAAATGCTATGCAATAGCTTTGCCGCGGCAGTTCTCGAGTGCCACATGTCCTTTTTTAGTGGTGTATCAGTAACGCTCCAAAAGAAAAGGCTATAGCCTTTTCTATTAATTAAAAAAAATTATGTTAGTTATTTTTTTTTTAATTTAATACATTTTATTGAAAATAAAATGCTATGCAATAGCTTTGCCGCGGCAGTTCTCGAGTGCCACATGTCCTTTTTTAGTGGTGTATCAGTAACGCTCCAAAAGAAAAGGCTATAGCCTTTTCTATTAATTAAAAAAAATTATGTTAGTTATTTTTTTTTTAATTTAATACATTTTATTGAAAATAAAATGCTATGCAATAGCTTTGCCGCGGCAGTTCTCGAGTGCCACATGTCCTTTTTTAGTGGTGTATCAGTAACGCTCCAAAAGAAAAGGCTATAGCCTTTTCTATTAATTAAAAAAAATTATGTTAGTTATTTTTTTTTATTTTAATACATTTTATTGAAAACAAAATGCTATGCAATAGCTTTGCCGTGGCAGTTCTCGAGTGCCACATGTCCTTTTTTAGTGGTGTATCAGTAACGCTCTAAAAGAAAAGGCTATAGCCTTTTCTATTAATTAAAAAAAATTATGTTAGTTATTTTTTTTTTAATTTAATACATTTTATTGAAAATAAAATGCTATGGAATAGCTTTGCCGCGGCAGTTCTCGAGTGCCACATGTCCTTTTTTAGTGGTGTATCAGTAACGCTCCAAAAGAAAAGGCTATAGCCTTTTCTATTAATTAAAAAAAATTATGTTAGTTATTTTTTTTTTAATTTAATACATTTTATTGAAAATAAAATGCTATGCAATAGCTTTGCCGTGGCAGTTCTCGAGTGCCACATGTCCTTTTTTAGTGGTGTATCAGTAACGCTCCAAAAGAAAAGGCTATAGCCTTTTCTATTAATTAAAAAAAATTATGTTAGTTATTTTTTTTTTAATTTAATACATTTTATTGAAAATAAAATGCTATGCAATAGCTTTGCCGCGGCAGTTCTCGAGTGCCACATGTCCTTTTTTAGTGGTGTATCAGTAACGCTCCAAAAGAAAAGGCTATAGCCTTTTCTATTAATTAAAAAAAATTATGTTAGTTATTTTTTTTTTAATTTAATACATTTTATTGAAAATAAAATGCTATGCAATAGCTTTGCCGCGGCAGTTCTCGAGTGCCACATGTCCTTTTTTAGTGGTGTATCAGTAACGCTCCAAAAGAAAAGGCTATAGCCTTTTCTATTAATTAAAAAAAATTATGTTAGTTATTTTTTTTTATTTTAATACATTTTATTGAAAACAAAATGCTATGCAATAGCTTTGCCGTGGCAGTTCTCGAGTGCCACATGTCCTTTTTTAGTGGTGTATCAGTAACGCTCCAAAAGAAAAGGCTATATATAGCCTTTTCTATTAATTAAAAAAAATTATGTTAGTTATTTTTTTTTTAATTTAATACATTTTATTGAAAACAAAATGCTATGCAATAGCTTTGCCGTGGCAGTTCTCGAGTGCCACATGTCCTTTTTTAGTGGTGTATCAGTAACGCTCCAAAAGAAAAGGCTATAGCCTTTTCTATTAATTAAAAAAAATTATGTTAGTTATTTTTTTTTTAATTTAATACATTTTATTGAAAACAAAATGCTATGCAATAGCTTTGCCGTGGCAGTTCTCGAGTGCCACATGTCCTTTTTTAGTGGTGTATCAGTAACGCTCCAAAAGAAAAGGCTATAGCCTTTTCTATTAATTAAAAAAAATTATGTTAGTTATTTTTTTTTAATTTAATACATTTTATTGAAAATAAAATGCTATGCAATAGCTTTGCCGCGGCAGTTCTCGAGTGCCACATGTCCTTTTTTAGTGGTATATCAGTAACGCTCCAAAAGAAAAGGCTATAGCCTTTTCTATTAATTAAAAAAAATTATGTTAGTTATTTTTTTTTAATTTAATACATTTTATTGAAAATAAAATGCTATGCAATAGCTTTGCCGCGGCAGTTCTCGAGTGCCACATGTCCTTTTTTAGTGGTGTATCAGTAACGCTCCAAAAGAAAAGGCCTATAGCCTTTTCTATTAATTAAAAAAAATTAAGTTAGTTATTTTTTTTTAATTTAATACATTTTATTGAAAATAAAATGCTATGCAATAGCTTTGCCGCGGCAGTTCTCGAGTGCCACATGTCCTTTTTTAGTGGTGTATCAGTAACGCTCCAAAAGAAAAGGCTATAGCCTTTTCTATTAATTAAAAAAATTATGTTAGTTATTTTTTTTTTAATTTAATACATTTTATTGAAAACAAAATGCTATGCAATAGCTTTGCCGTGGCAGTTCTCGAGTGCCACATGTCCTTTTTTAGTGGTGTATCAGTAACGCTCCAAAAGAAAAGGCTATAGCTTTTTCTGTTAATTAAAAAAAATTATGTTAGTTATTTTTTTTTAATTTAATACATTTTATTGAAAATAAAATGCTATGCAATAGCTTTGCCGCGGCAGTTCTCGAGTGCCACATGTCCTTTTTTAGTGGTATATCAGTAACGCTCCAAAAGAAAAGGCTATAGCCTTTTCTATTAATTAAAAAAAATTATGTTAGTTATTTTTTTTTAATTTAATACATTTTATTGAAAATAAAATGCTATGCAATAGCTTTGCCGCGGCAGTTCTCGAGTGCCACATGTCCTTTTTTAGTGGTGTATCAGTAACGCTCCAAAAGAAAAGGCTATAGCCTTTTCTATTAATTAAAAAAAATTAAGTTAGTTATTTTTTTTTAATTTAATACATTTTATTGAAAATAAAATGCTATGCAATAGCTTTGCCGCGGCAGTTCTCGAGTGCCACATGTCCTTTTTTAGTGGTGTATCAGTAACGCTCCAAAAGAAAAGGCTATAGCCTTTTCTATTAATTAAAAAAAATTATGTTAGTTATTTTTTTTTTAATTTAATACATTTTATTGAAAATAAAATGCTATGCAATAGCTTTGCCGCGGCAGTTCTCGAGTGCCACATGTCCTTTTTTAGTGGTGTATCAGTAACGCTCCAAAAGAAAAGGCTATATAGCCTTTTCTATTAATTAAAAAAAATTATGTTAGTTATTTTTTTTTAATTTAATACATTTTATTGAAAATAAAATGCTATGCAATAGCTTTGCCGCGGCAGTTCTCGAGTGCCACATGTCCTTTTTTAGTGGTGTATCAGTAACGCTCCAAAAGAAAAGGCTATAGCCTTTTCTATTAATTAAAAAAAATTATGTTAGTTATTTTTTTTTTAATTTAATACATTTTATTGAAAACAAAATGCTATGCAATAGCTTTGCCGTGGCAGTTCTCGAGTGCCACATGTCCTTTTTTAGTGGTGTATCAGTAACGCTCCAAAAGAAAAGGCTATAGCCTTTTCTATTAATTAAAAAAAATTATGTTAGTTATTTTTTTTTAATTTAATACATTTTATTGAAAATAAAATGCTATGCAATAGCTTTGCCGCGGCAGTTCTCGAGTGCCACATGTCCTTTTTTAGTGGTGTATCAGTAACGCTCCAAAAGAAAAGGCTATAGCCTTTTCTATTAATTAAAAAAAATTATGTTAGTTATTTTTTTTTTAATTTAATACATTTTATTGAAAACAAAATGCTATGCAATAGCTTTGCCGTGGCAGTTCTCGAGTGCCACATGTCCTTTTTTAGTGGTGTATCAGTAACGCTCCAAAAGAAAAGGCTATAGCATTTTCTATTAATTAAAAAAAATTATGTTAGTTATTTTTTTTTAATTTAATACATTTTATTGAAAATAAAATGCTATGCAATAGCTTTGCCGCGGCAGTTCTCGAGTGCCACATGTCCTTTTTTAGTGGTGTATCAGTAACGCTCCAAAAGAAAAGGCTATAGCCTTTTCTATTAATTAAAAAAAATTATGTTAGTTATTTTTTTTTTAATTTAATACATTTTATTGAAAACAAAATGCTATGCAATAGCTTTGCCGTGGCAGTTCTCGAGTGCCACATGTCCTTTTTTAGTGGTGTATCAGTAACGCTCCAAAAGAAAAGGCTATAGCCTTTTCTATTAATTAAAAAAAATTATGTTAGTTATTTTTTTTTAATTTAATACATTTTATTGAAAATAAAATGCTATGCAATAGCTTTGCCGCGGCAGTTCTCGAGTGCCACATGTCCTTTTTTAGTGGTGTATCAGTAACGCTCCAAAAGAAAAGGCTATAGCCTTTTCTATTAATTAAAAAAAATTAAGTTAGTTATTTTTTTTTAATTTAATACATTTTATTGAAAATAAAATGCTATGCAATAGCTTTGCCGCGGCAGTTCTCGAGTGCCACATGTCCTTTTTTAGTGGTGTATCAGTAACGCTCCAAAAGAAAAGGCTATAGCCTTTTCTATTAATTAAAAAAAATTATGTTAGTTATTTTTTTTTAATTTAATACATTTTATTGAAAACAAAATGCTATGCAATAGCTTTGCCGTGGCAGTTCTCGAGTGCCACATGTCCTTTTTTAGTGGTGTATCAGTAACGCTCCAAAAGAAAAGGCTATAGCCTTTTCTATTAATTAAAAAAAATTATGTTAGTTATTTTTTTTTAATTTAATACATTTTATTGAAAATAAAATGCTATGCAATAGCTTTGCCGCGGCAGTTCTCGAGTGCCACATGTCCTTTTTTAGTGGTGTATCAGTAACGCTCCAAAAGAAAAGGCTATAGCCTTTTCTATTAATTAAAAAAAATTATGTTAGTTATTTTTTTTTTAATTTAATACATTTTATTGAAAACAAAATGCTATGCAATAGCTTTGCCGTGGCAGTTCTCGAGTGCCACATGTCCTTTTTTAGTGGTGTATCAGTAACGCTCCAAAAGAAAAGGCTATAGCCTTTTCTATTAATTAAAAAAAATTATGTTAGTTATTTTTTTTTAATTTAATACATTTTATTGAAAATAAAATGCTATGCAATAGCTTTGCCGCGGCAGTTCTCGAGTGCCACATGTCCTTTTTTAGTGGTGTATCAGTAACGCTCCAAAAGAAAAGGCTATAGCCTTTTCTATTAATTAAAAAAAATTATGTTAGTTATTTTTTTTTAATTTAATACATTTTATTGAAAATAAAATGCTATGCAATAGCTTTGCCGCGGCAGTTCTCGAGTGCCACATGTCCTTTTTTAGTGGTGTATCAGTAACGCTCCAAAAGAAAAGGCTATAGCCTTTTCTATTAATTAAAAAAAATTATGTTAGTTATTTTTTTTTTAATTTAATACATTTTATTGAAAATAAAATGCTATGCAATAGCTTTGCCGCGGCAGTTCTCGAGTGCCACATGTCCTTTTTTAGTGGTGTATCAGTAACGCTCCAAAAGAAAAGGCTATAGCCTTTTCTATTAATTAAAAAAAATTATGTTAGTTATTTTTTTTTTAATTTAATACATTTTATTGAAAACAAAATGCTATGCAATAGCTTTGCCGTGGCAGTTCTCGAGTGCCACATGTCCTTTTTTAGTGGTGTATCAGTAAGTAACGCTCCAAAAGAAAAGGCTATTATAGCCTTTTCTATTAATTAAAAAAAATTATGTTAGTTATTTTTTTAAATTTAATACATTTTATTGAAAATAAAATGCTATGCAATAGCTTTGCCGTGGCAGTTCTCGAGTGCCACATGTCCTTTTTTAGTGGTGTATCAGTAACGCTCCAAAAGAAAAGGCTATTATAGCCTTTTCTATTAATTAAAAAAAATTATGTTAGTTATTTTTTTTAATTTAATACATTTTATTGAAAATAAAATGCTATGCAATAGCTTTGCCGTGGCAGTTCTCGAGTGCCACATGTCCTTTTTTAGTGGTGTATCAGTAACGCTCCAAAAGAAAAGGCTATTATAGCCTTTTCTATTAATTAAAAAAAATTATGTTAGTTATTTTTTTTAATTTAATACATTTTATTGAAAATAAAATGCTATGCAATAGCTTTGCCGTGGCAGTTCTCGAGTGCCACATGTCTTTTTTTTATTGGTGTATCAGTAACGCTCCAAAAGAAAGGGCTATAGCCTTTTCTATTAATTAAAAAAAATTATGTTAGTTATTTTTTTTAATTTAATACATTTTATTGAAAATAAAATGCTATGCAATAGCTTTGCCGTGGCAGTTCTCGAGTGCCACATGTCCTTTTTTAGTGGTGTATCAGTAACGCTCCAAAAGAAAAGGCTATTATAGCCTTTTCTATTAATTAAAAAAAATTATGTTAGTTATTTTTTTTTAATTTAATACATTTTATTGAAAATAAAATGCTATGCAATAGCTTTGCCGTAGCAGTTCTCGAGTGCCACATGTCCTTTTTTAGTGGTGTATCAGTAACGCTCCAAAAGAAAAGGCTATTATAGCCTTTTCTATAAATTAAAAAAAATTATGTTAGTTATTTTTTTTTAATTTAATACATTTTATTGAAAATAAAATGCTATGCAATAGCTTTGCCGTGGCAGTTCTCGAGTGCCACATGTCTTTTTTTTATTGGTGTATCAGTAACGCTCCAAAAGAAAGGGCTATAGCCTTTTCTATTAATTAAAAAAAATTATGTTAGTTATTTTTTTTAATTTAATACATTTTATTGAAAATAAAATGCTATGCAATAGCTTTGCCGTGGCAGTTCTCGAGTGCCACATGTCTTTTTTTTATTGGTGTATCAGTAACGCTCCAAAAGAAAGGGCTATAGCCTTTTCTATTAATTAAAAAAAATTATGTTAGTTATTTTTTTTAATTTAATACATTTTATTGAAAATAAAATGCTATGCAATAGCTTTGCCGTGGCAGTTCTCGAGTGCCACATGTCTTTTTTTTATTGGTGTATCAGTAACGCTCCAAAAGAAAGGGCTATAGCCTTTTCTATTAATTAAAAAAAATTATGTTAGTTATTTTTTTTTAATTTAATACATTTTATTGAAAATAAAATGCTATGCAATAGCTTTGCCGTGGCAGTTCTCGAGTGCCACATGTCTTTTTTTTATTGGTGTATCAGTAACGCTCCAAAAGAAAGGGCTATAGCCTTTTCTATTAATTAAAAAAAATTATGTTAGTTATTTTTTTTTAATTTAATACATTTTATTGAAAATAAAATGCTATGCAATAGCTTTGCCGTGGCAGTTCTCGAGTGCCACATGTCTTTTTTTTATTGGTGTATCAGTAACGCTCCAAAAGAAAGGGCTATAGCCTTTTCTATTAATTAAAAAAAATTATGTTAGTTATTTTTTTTAATTTAATACATTTTATTGAAAATAAAATGCTATGCAATAGCTTTGCCGTGGCAGTTCTCGAGTGCCACATGTCCTTTTTTAGTGGTGTATCAGTAACGCTCCAAAAGAAAAGGCTATTATAGCCTTTTCTATTAATTAAAAAAAATTATGTTAGTTATTTTTTTTTAATTTAATACATTTTATTGAAAATAAAATGCTATGCAATAGCTTTGCCGTGGCAGTTCTCGAGTGCCACATGTCTTTTTTTTATTGGTGTATCAGTAACGCTCCAAAAGAAAGGGCTATAGCCTTTTCTATTAATTAAAAAAAATTATGTTAGTTATTTTTTTTTAATTTAATACATTTTATTGAAAATAAAATGCTATGCAATAGCTTTGCCGTGGCAGTTCTCGAGTGCCACATGTCTTTTTTTTATTGGTGTATCAGTAACGCTCCAAAAGAAAGGGCTATAGCCTTTTCTATTAATTAAAAAAAATTATGTTAGTTATTTTTTTTTAATTTAATACATTTTATTGAAAATAAAATGCTATGCAATAGCTTTGCCGTGGCAGTTCTCGAGTGCCACATGTCTTTTTTTTATTGGTGTATCAGTAACGCTCCAAAAGAAAGGGCTATAGCCTTTTCTATTAATTAAAAAAAATTATGTTAGTTATTTTTTTTTAATTTAATACATTTTATTGAAAATAAAATGCTATGCAATAGCTTTGCCGTGGCAGTTCTCGAGTGCCACATGTCTTTTTTTTATTGGTGTATCAGTAACGCTCCAAAAGAAAGGGCTATAGCCTTTTCTATTAATTAAAAAAAATTATGTTAGTTATTTTTTTTAATTTAATACATTTTATTGAAAATAAAATGCTATGCAATAGCTTTGCCGTGGCAGTTCTCGAGTGCCACATGTCCTTTTTTAGTGGTGTATCAGTAACGCTCCAAAAGAAAAGGCTATTATAGCCTTTTCTATTAATTAAAAAAAATTATGTTAGTTATTTTTTTTTAATTTAATACATTTTATTGAAAATAAAATGCTATGCAATAGCTTTGCCGTGGCAGTTCTCGAGTGCCACATGTCTTTTTTTTATTGGTGTATCAGTAACGCTCCAAAAGAAAGGGCTATAGCCTTTTCTATTAATTAAAAAAAATTATGTTAGTTATTTTTTTTTAATTTAATACATTTTATTGAAAATAAAATGCTATGCAATAGCTTTGCCGTGGCAGTTCTCGAGTGCCACATGTCTTTTTTTTATTGGTGTATCAGTAACGCTCCAAAAGAAAGGGCTATAGCCTTTTCTATTAATTAAAAAAAATTATGTTAGTTATTTTTTTTTAATTTAATACATTTTATTGAAAATAAAATGCTATGCAATTGCTTTGCCGTGGCAGTTCTCGAGTGCCACATGTCCTTTTTTAGTGGTGTATCAGTAACGCTCCAAAAGAAA
The DNA here is from genome assembly GCA_956483585.1 of Gymnocheta viridis. NCBI lineage: Eukaryota > Metazoa > Arthropoda > Insecta > Diptera > Tachinidae > Gymnocheta > Gymnocheta viridis. The sequence continues at coordinate 52,915 of CATQFJ010000028.1, forward strand.
AGGCTATTATAGCCTTTTCTATTAATTAAAAAAAATTATGTTAGTTATTTTTTTTTAATTTAATACATTTTATTGAAAATAAAATGTTATGCAATAGCTTTGCCGTGGCAGTTCTCGAGTGCCACATGTCCTTTTTTAGTGGTGTATCAGTAACGCTCCAAAAGAAAAGGCTATTATAGCCTTTTCTATTAATTAAAAAAAATTATGTTAGTTATTTTTTTTTAATTTAATACATTTTATTGAAAACAAAATGCTATGCAATAGCTTTGCCGCGGCAGTTCTCGAGTGCCACATGTCCTTTTTTATTGGTGTATCAGTAACGCTCCAAAGGAAAAGGCTATAGCCTTTTCTATTAATTAAAAAAAATTATGTTAGTTATTTTTTTTTAATTTAATACATTTTATTGAAAACAAAATGCTATGCAATAGCTTTGCCGCGGCAGTTCTCGAGTGCCACATGTCTTTTTTTATTGGTGTATCAGTAACGCTCCAAAGGAAGAGGCTATAGCCTTTTCTATTAATTAAAAAAAATTATGTTAGTTATTTTTTTTTAATTTAATACATTTTATTGAAAACAAAATGCTATGCAATAGCTTTGCCGCGGCAGTTCTCGAGTGCCACATGTCCTTTTTTATTGGTGTATCAGTAACGCTCCAAAGGAAGAGGCTATAGCCTTTTCTATTAATTAAAAAAAATTATGTTAGTTATTTTTTTTTAATTTAATACATTTTATTGAAAACAAAATGCTATGCAATAGCTTTGCCGCGGCAGTTCTCGAGTGCCACATGTCCTTTTTTATTGGTGTATCAGTAACGCTCCAAAGGAAAAGGCTATAGCCTTTTCTATTAATTAAAAAAAATTATGTTAGTTATTTTTTTTTAATTTAATACATTTTATTGAAAACAAAATGCTATGCAATAGCTTTGCCGCGGCAGTTCTCGAGTGCCACATGTCCTTTTTTATTGGTGTATCAGTAACGCTCCAAAGGAAGAGGCTATAGCCTTTTCTATTAATTAAAAAAAATTATGTTAGTTATTTTTTTTTAATTTAATACATTTTATTGAAAACAAAATGCTATGCAATAGCTTTGCCGCGGCAGTTCTCGAGTGCCACATGTCCTTTTTTATTGGTGTATCAGTAACGCTCCAAAGGAAAAGGCTATAGCCTTTTCTATTAATTAAAAAAAATTATGTTAGTTATTTTTTTTTAATTTAATACATTTTATTGAAAACAAAATGCTATGCAATAGCTTTGCCGCGGCAGTTCTCGAGTGCCACATGTCCTTTTTTATTGGTGTATCAGTAACGCTCCAAAGGAAGAGGCTATAGCCTTTTCTATTAATTAAAAAAAATTATGTTAGTTATTTTTTTTTAATTTAATACATTTTATTGAAAACAAAATGCTATGCAATAGCTTTGCCGCGGCAGTTCTCGAGTGCAACATGTCCTTTTTTATTGATGTATCAGTAACGCTCCAAAGGAAAAGGCTATAGCCTTTTCTATTAATTAAAAAAAATTATGTTAGTTATTTTTTTTTAATTTAATACATTTTATTGAAAACAAAATGCTATGCAATAGCTTTGCCGCGGCAGTTCTCGAGTGCCACATGTCCTTTTTTATTGGTGTATCAGTAACGCTCCAAAGGAAAAGGCTATATATAGCCTTTTCTATTAATTAAAAAAAATTATGTTAGTTATTTTTTTTTAATTTAATACATTTTATTGAAAACAAAATGCTATGCAATAGCTTTGCCGCGGCAGTTCTCGAGTGCCACATGTCCTTTTTTATTGGTGTATCAGTAACGCTCCAAAGGAAAAGGCTATAGCCTTTTCTATTAATTAAAAAAAATTATGTTAGTTATTTTTTTTTAATTTAATACATTTTATTGAAAACAAAATGCTATGCAATAGCTTTGCCGCGGCAGTTTTCGAGTGCCACATGTCCTTTTTTATTGGTGTATCAGTAACGCTCCAAAGGAAAAGGCTATAGCCTTTTCTATTAATTAAAAAAAATTATGTTAGTTATTTTTTTTTAATTTAATACATTTTATTGAAAACATAATGCTATGCAATAGCTTTGCCGCGGCAGTTCTCGAGTGCCACATGTCCTTTTTTATTGGTGTATCAGTAACGCTCCAAAGGAAAAGGCTATAGCCTTTTCTATTAATTAAAAAAAATTATGTTAGTTATTTTTTTTAATTTAATACATTTTATTGAAAACAAAATGCTATGCAATAGCTTTGCCGCGGCAGTTCTCGAGTGCCACATGTCCTTTTTTATTGGTGTATCAGTAACGCTCCAAAGGAAAAGGCTATAGCCTTTTCTATTAATTAAAAAAAATTATGTTAGTTATTTTTTTTTAATTTAATACATTTTATTGAAAACAAAATGCTATGCAATAGCTTTGCAGCGGCAGTTCTCGAGTGCCACATGTCCTTTTTTATTGGTGTATCAGTAACGCTCCAAAGGAAAAGGCTATAGCCTTTTCTATTAATTAAAAAAAATTATGTTAGTTATTTTTTTTTAATTTAATACATTTTATTGAAAACAAAATGCTATGCAATAGCTTTGCCGCGGCAGTTCTCGAGTGCCACATGTCCTTTTTTATTGGTGTATCAGTAACGCTCCAAAGGAAAAGGCTATAGCCTTTTCTATTAATTAAAAAAAATTATGTTAGTTATTTTTTTTTAATTTAATACATTTTATTGAAAACAAAATGCTATGCAATAGCTTTGCCGCGGCAGTTTTCGAGTGCCACATGTCCTTTTTTATTGGTGTATCAGTAACGCTCCAAAGGAAAAGGCTATAGCCTTTTCTATTAATTAAAAAAAATTATGTTAGTTATTTTTTTTTAATTTAATACATTTTATTGAAAACAAAATGCTATGCAATAGCTTTGCCGCGGCAGTTCTCGAGTGCCACATGTCCTTTTTTATTGGTGTATCAGTAACGCTCCAAAGGAAAAGGCTATAGCCTTTTCTATTAATTAAAAAAAATTATGTTAGTTATTTTTATTTAATTTAATACATTTTATTGAAAACAAAATGCTATGCAATAGCTTTGCCGCGGCAGTTCTCGAGTGCCACATGTCCTTTTTTATTGGTGTATCAGTAACGCTCCAAAGGAAAAGGCTATAGCCTTTTCTATTAATTAAAAAAAATTATGTTAGTTATTTTTTTTTAATTTAATACATTTTATTGAAAACAAAATGCTATGCAATAGCTTTGCAGCGGCAGTTCTCGAGTGCCACATGTCCTTTTTTATTGGTGTATCAGTAACGCTCCAAAGGAAAAGGCTATAGCCTTTTCTATTAATTAAAAAAAATTATGTTAGTTATTTTTTTTAATTTAATACATTTTATTGAAAACAAAATGCTATGCAATAGCTTTGCCGCGGCAGTTCTCGAGTGCCACATGTCCTTTTTTATTGGTGTATCAGTAACGCTCCGAAGGAAAAGGCTATAGCCTTTTCTATTAATTAAAAAAAATTATGTTAGTTATTTTTTTTTAATTTAATACATTTTATTGAAAACAAAATGCTATGCAATAGCTTTGCCGCGGCAGTTCTCGAGTGCCACATGTCCTTTTTTATTGGTGTATCAGTAACGCTCCAAAGGAAAAGGCTATAGCCTTTTCTATTAATTAAAAAAAATTATGTTAGTTATTTTTTTTTAATTTAATACATTTTATTGAAAACAAAATGCTATGCAATAGCTTTGCCGCGGCAGTTCTCGAGTGCCACATGTCCTTTTTTATTGGTGTATCAGTAACGCTCCGAAGGAAAAGGCTATAGCCTTTTCTATTAATTAAAAAAAATTATGTTAGTTATTTTTTTTTAATTTAATACATTTTATTGAAAACAAAATGCTATGCAATAGCTTTGCCGCGGCAGTTCTCGAGTGCCACATGTCCTTTTTTATTGGTGTATCAGTAACGCTCCGAAGGAAAAGGCTATAGCCTTTTCTATTAATTAAAAAAAATTATGTTAGTTATTTTTTTTTAATTTAATACATTTTATTGAAAACAAAATGCTATGCAATAGCTTTGCCGCGGCAGTTCTCGAGTGCCACATGTCCTTTTTTATTGGTGTATCAGTAACGCTCCGAAGGAAAAGGCTATAGCCTTTTCTATTAATTAAAAAAAATTATGTTAGTTATTTTTTTTTAATTTAATACATTTTATTGAAAACAAAATGCTATGCAATAGCTTTGCCGCGGCAGTTCTCGAGTGCCACATGTCCTTTTTTATTGGTGTATCAGTAACGCTCCAAAGGAAAAGGCTATAGCCTTTTCTATTAATTAAAAAAAATTATGTTAGTTATTTTTTTTTAATTTAATACATTTTATTGAAAACAAAATGCTATGCAATAGCTTTGCAGCGGCAGTTCTCGAGTGCCACATGTCCTTTTTTATTGGTGTATCAGTAACGCTCCAAAGGAAAAGGCTATAGCCTTTTCTATTAATTAAAAAAAATTATGTTAGTTATTTTTTTTTAATTTAATACATTTTATTGAAAATAAAATGCTATGCAATAGCTTTGCCGCGGCAGTTCTCGAGTGCCACATGTCCTTTTTTATTGGTGTATCAGTAACGCTCCAAAGGAAAAGGCTATAGCCTTTTCTATTAATTAAAAAAATTATGTTAGTTATTTTTTTTTAATTTAATACATTTTATTGAAAACAAAATGCTATGCAATAGCTTTGCCGCGGCAGTTCTCGAGTGCCACATGTCCTTTTTTATTGGTGTATCAGTAACACTCCAAAGGAAAAGGCTATATATAGCCTTTTCTATTAATTAAAAAAAATTATGTTAGTTATTTTTTTTTAATTTAATACATTTTATTGAAAATAAAATGCTATGCAATAGCTTTGCCGCGGCAGTTCTCGAGTGCCACATGTCCTTTTTTTATTGGTGTATCAGTAACGCTCCAAAGGAAAAGGCTATAGCCTTTTCTATTAATTAAAAAAAATTATGTTAGTTATTTTTTTTTAATTTAATACATTTTATTGAAAACAAAATGCTATGCAATAGCTTTGCCGCGGCAGTTCTCGAGTGCCACATGTCCTTTTTTATTGGTGTATCAGTAACACTCCAAAGGAAAAGGCTATATATAGCCTTTTCTATTAATTAAAAAAATTATGTTAGTTATTTTTTTTAATTTAATACATTTTATTGAAAACAAAATGCTATGCAATAGCTTTGCCGCGGCAGTTCTCGAGTGCCACATGTCCTTTTTTATTGGTGTATCAGTAACGCTCCAAAGGAAAAGGCTATAGCCTTTTCTATTAATTAAAAAAAATTATGTTAGTTATTTTTTTTTAATTTAATACATTTTATTGAAAACAAAATGCTATGCAATAGCTTTGCCGCGGCAGTTCTCGAGTGCCACATGTCCTTTTTTATTGGTGTATCAGTAACACTCCAAAGGAAAAGGCTATAGCCTTTTCTATTAATTAAAAAAAATTATGTTAGTTATTTTTTTTAATTTAATACATTTTATTGAAAACAAAATGCTATGCAATAGCTTTGCCGCGGCAGTTCTCGAGTGCCACATGTCCTTTTTTATTGGTGTAACAGTAACGCTCCAAAGGAAAAGGCTATAGCCTTTTCTATTAATTAAAAAAAATTATGTTAGTTATTTTTTTTTAATTTAATACATTTTATTGAAAACAAAATGCTATGCAATAGCTTTGCCGCGGCAGTTCTCGAGTGCCACATGTCCTTTTTTATTGGTGTAACAGTAACGCTCCAAAGGAAAAGGCTATAGCCTTTTCTATTAATTAAAAAAAATTATGTTAGTTATTTTTTTTTAATTTAATACATTTTATTGAAAACAAAATGCTATGCAATAGCTTTGCCGCGGCAGTTCTCGAGTGCCACATGTCCTTTTTTATTGGTGTATCAGTAACGCTCCAAAGGAAAAGGCTATAGCCTTTTCTATTAATTAAAAAAAATTATGTTAGTTATTTTTTTTTAATTTAATACATTTTATTGAAAACAAAATGCTATGCAATAGCTTTGCCGCGGCAGTTCTCGAGTGCCACATGTCCTTTTTTATTGGTGTATCAGTAACACTCCAAAGGAAAAGGCTATAGCCTTTTCTATTAATTAAAAAAATTATGTTAGTTATTTTTTTTAATTTAATACATTTTATTGAAAACAAAATGCTATGCAATAGCTTTGCCGCGGCAGTTCTCGAGTGCCACATGTCCTTTTTTATTGGTGTATCAGTAACGCTCC
>CATQFJ010000029.1:0-58189 GCA_956483585.1 Gymnocheta viridis
GCGAATCCTTATATAGAAATCTATATATTACGGGGCCCGAAGACAGAGGAATTTAGTAGGAGATTATTATGCAGCTCCCAGTCAGTTTTCCTCCTTATTTACGATAGGATCCACAGTCTGACTCGCGAATCCTTATATAGAAATCTATATATTACGGGCCCGAGACAGAGAATTTAGTAGGAGATTATTATGCAGCTCCCAGTCAGTTTTCCTCCTATTTACGATAGGATCCAGGTCTGCCTCGCGAATCCCTTATATAGAAATCTATATCTATTACGGGGCCCCGAAGACAGAGAATTTAGTAGGAGATTATTATGCAGCTCCCAGTTCAGTTTTCCTCCTATTTACGATAGGATCCAGGTCTGCCTCGCGAATCCTTATATAGAAATCTATATATTACGGGGCCCGAAGACAGAGAATTTAGTAGGAGATTATTATGCAGCTCCCCAGTCAGTTATCCCTCCTATTTACGATAGGATCCAGGTCTGCCTCGCGAATCCTTATATAGAAATCTATATATTACGGGGCCCGAAGACAGAGAATTTAGTAGGAGATTATTATGCAGCTCCCAGTCAGTTTTCCTCCTATTTACGATAGGATCCAGGTCTGCCTCGCGAATCCTTATATAGAAATCTATATATTACGGGGCCCGAAGACAGAGAATTTAGTAGGAGATTATTATGCAGCTCCCAGTCAGTTTTCCTCCTATTTACGATAGGATCCAGGTCTGCCTCGCGAATCTTATATAGAAATCTATATATTACGGGGCCCGAAGACAGAGAATTTAGTAGGAGATTATTATGCAGCTCCCAGTCAGTTTTCCTCCTATTTTACGATAGGATCCAGGGTCTGCCTCGCGAATCCTTATATAGAAATCTATATATTACGGGGCCCGAAGACAGAGAATTTAGTAGGAGATTATTATGCAGCTCCCAGTCAGTTCTTCCTCCTATTTACGATAGGATCCAGGTCTGCCTCGCGAATCCTTATATAGAAATCTATATATTACGGGGCCCGAAGACAGAGAATTTAGTAGGAGATTATTATGCAGCTCCCAGTCAGTTTTCCTCCTATTTACGATAGGATCCAGGTCTGCCTCGCGAATCCTTATATAGAAATCTATATATTACGGGGCCCGAAGACAGAGAATTTAGTAGGAGATTATTATGCAGCTCCCAGTCAGTTTTCCTCCTATTTACGATAGGATCCAGGTCTGCCCTCGCGAAGTCCTTATATAGAAATCTATATATTACGGGGCCCGAAGACAGAGAATTTAGTAGGAGATTATTATGCAGCTCCCAGTCAGTTTTCCTCCTATTTACGATAGGATCCAGGTCTGCCTCGCGAATCCTTATATAGAAATCTATATATTACGGGGCCCGAAGACAGAGAATTTAGTAGGAGATTATTATGCAGCTCCCAGTCAGTTTTCCTCCTATTTACGATAGGATCCAGGTCTGCCTCGCGAATCCTTATATAGAAATCTATATATTACGGGGCCCGAAGACAGAGAATTTAGTAGGAGATTATTATGCAGCTCCCAGTCAGTTTTCCTCCTATTTACGATAGGATCCAGGTCTGCCTCGCGAATCCTATATAGAAATCTATATATTACGGGGCCCGAAGACAGAGAATTTAGTAGGAGATTATTATGCAGCTCCCAGTCAGTTTTCCTCCTATTTACGATAGGATCCAGGTCTGCCTCGCGAATCCTTATATAGAAATCCTATATATTACGGGGCCCGAAGACAGAGAATTTAGTAGGAGATTATTATGCAGCTCCCAGTCAGTTTTCCTCCTATTTACGATAGGATCCAGGTCTGCCTCGCGAATCCTTATATAGAAATCTATATATTACGGGGCCCGAAGACAGAGAATTTAGTAGGAGATTATTATGCAGCTCCCAGTCAGTTTTCCTCCTATTTACGATAGGATCCAGGTCTGCCTCGCGAATCCTTATATAGAAATCTATATATTACGGGGCCCGAAGACAGAGAATTTAGTAGGAGATTATTATGCAGCTCCCAGTCAGTTTTCCTCCTATTTACGATAGGATCCAGGTCTGCCTCGCGAATCCTTATATAGAAATCTATATATTACGGGGCCCGAAGACAGAGAATTTAGTAGGAGATTATTATGCAGCTCCCAGTCAGTTTTCCTCCTATTTACGATAGGATCCAGGGTCTGCCTCGCGAATCCTTATATAGAAATCTATATATTACGGGGCCCGAAGACAGAGAATTTAGTAGGAGATTATTATGCAGCTCCCAGTCAGTTTTCCTCCTATTTACGATAGGATCCAGGTCTGCCTCGCGAATCCTTATATAGAAATCTATATATTACGGGGCCCGAAGACAGAGAATTTAGTAGGAGATTATTATGCAGCTCCCAGTCAGTTTTCCTCCTATTTACGATAGGATCCAGGTCTGCCTCGCGAATCCTTATATAGAAATCTATATATTACGGGGCCCGAAGACAGAGAATTTAGTAGGAGATTATTATGCAGCTCCCAGTCAGTTTTCCTCCTATTTACGATAGGATCCAGGTCTGCCTCGCGAATCCTTATATAGAAATCTATATATTACGGGGCCCGAAGACAGAGAATTTAGTAGGAGATTATTATGCAGCTCCAGTCAGTTTTCCTCCTATTTACGATAGGATCCAGGTCTGCCTCGCGAATCCTTATATAGAAATCTATATATTACGGGGCCCGAAGACAGAGAATTTAGTAGGAGATTATTATGCAGCTCCCAGTCAGTTTTCCTCCTATTTACGATAGATCCAGGTCTGCCTCGCGAATCCTTATATAGAAATCTATATATTACGGGGCCCGAAGACAGAGAATTTAGTAGGAGATTATTATGCAGCTCCCAGTCAGTTTTCCTCCTATTTACGATAGGATCCAGGTCTGCCTCGCGAATCCTTATATAGAAATCTATATATTACGGGGCCCGAAGACAGAGAATTTAGTAGGAGATTATTATGCAGCTCCCAGTCAGTTTTCCTCCTATTTACGATAGGATCCAGGTCTGCCTCGCGAATCCTTATATAGAAATCTATATATTACGGGGCCCGAAGACAGAGAATTTAGTAGGAGATTATTATGCAGCTCCCAGTCAGTTTTCCTCCTATTTACGATAGGATCCAGGTCTGCCTCGCGAATCCTTATATAGAAATCTATATATTACGGGGCCCGAAGACAGAGAATTTAGTAGGAGATTATTATGCAGCTCCCAGTCAGTTTTCCTCCTATTTACGATAGGATCCAGGTCTGCCTCGCGAATCCTTATATAGAAATCTATATATTACGGGGCCCGAAGACAGAGAATTTAGTAGGAGATTATTATGCAGCTCCCAGTCAGTTTTCCTCCTATTTACGATAGGATCCAGGTCTGCCTCGCGAATCCTTATATAGAAATCTATATATTACGGGGCCCGAAGACAGAGAATTTAGTAGGAGATTATTATGCAGCTCCCAGTCAGTTTTCCTCCTATTTACGATAGGATCCAGGTCTGCCTCGCGAATCCTTATATAGAAATCTATATATTACGGGGCCCGAAGACAGAGAATTTAGTAGGAGATTATTATGCAGCTCCCAGTCAGTTTTCCTCCTATTTACGATAGGATCCAGGTCTGCCTCGCGAATCCTTATATAGAAATCTATATATTACGGGGCCCGAAGACAGAGAATTTAGTAGGAGATTATTATGCAGCTCCCAGTCAGTTTTCCTCCTATTTACGATAGGATCCAGGTCTGCCTCGCGAATCCTTATATAGAAATCTATATATTACGGGGCCCGAAGACAGAGAATTTAGTAGGAGATTATTATGCAGCTCCCAGTCAGTTTTCCTCCTATTTACGATAGGATCCAGGTCTGCCTCGCGAATCCTTATATAGAAATCTATATATTACGGGGCCCGAAGACAGAGAATTTAGTAGGAGATTATTATGCAGCTCCCAGTCAGTTTTCCTCCTATTTACGATAGGATCCAGGTCTGCCTCGCGAATCCTTATATAGAAATCTATATATTACGGGGCCCGAAGACAGAGAATTTAGTAGGAGATTATTATGCAGCTCCCAGTCAGTTTTCCTCCTATTTACGATAGGATCCAGGTCTGCCTCGCGAATCCTTATATAGAAATCTATATATTACGGGGCCCGAAGACAGAGAATTTAGTAGGAGATTATTATGCAGCTCCCAGTCAGTTTTCCTCCTATTTACGATAGGATCCAGGTCTGCCTCGCGAATCCTTATATAGAAATCTATATATTACGGGGCCCGAAGACAGAGAATTTAGTAGGAGATTATTATGCAGCTCCCAGTCAGTTTTCCTCCTATTTACGATAGGATCCAGGTCTGCCTCGCGAATCCTTATATAGAAATCTATATATTACGGGGCCCGAAGACAGAGAATTTAGTAGGAGATTATTATGCAGCTCCCAGTCAGTTTTCCTCCTATTTACGATAGGATCCAGGTCTGCCTCGCGAATCCTTATATAGAAATCTATATATTACGGGGCCCGAAGACAGAGAATTTAGTAGGAGATTATTATGCAGCTCCCAGTCAGTTTTCCTCCTATTTACGATAGGATCCAGGTCTGCCTCGCGAATCCTTATATAGAAATCTATATATTACGGGGCCCGAAGACAGAGAATTTAGTAGGAGATTATTATGCAGCTCCCAGTCAGTTTTCCTCCTATTTACGATAGGATCCAGGTCTGCCTCGCGAATCCTTATATAGAAATCTATATATTACGGGGCCCGAAGACAGAGAATTTAGTAGGAGATTATTATGCAGCTCCCAGTCAGTTTTCCTCCTATTTACGATAGGATCCAGGTCTGCCTCGCGAATCCTTATATAGAAATCTATATATTACGGGGCCCGAAGACAGAGAATTTAGTAGGAGATTATTATGCAGCTCCCAGTCAGTTTTCCTCCTATTTACGATAGGATCCAGGTCTGCCTCGCGAATCCTTATATAGAAATCTATATATTACGGGGCCCGAAGACAGAGAATTTAGTAGGAGATTATTATGCAGCTCCAGTCAGTTTTCCTCCTATTTACGATAGGATCCAGGTCTGCCTCGCGAATCCTTATATAGAAATCTATATATTACGGGGCCCGAAGACAGAGAATTTAGTAGGAGATTATTATGCAGCTCCCAGTCAGTTTTCCTCCTATTTACGATAGGATCCAGGTCTGCCTCGCGAATCCTTATATAGAAATCTATATATTACGGGGCCCGAAGACAGAGAATTTAGTAGGAGATTATTATGCAGCTCCCAGTCAGTTTTCCTCCTATTTACGATAGGATCCAGGTCTGCCTCGCGAATCCTTATATAGAAATCTATATATTACGGGGCCCGAAGACAGAGAATTTAGTAGGAGATTATTATGCAGCTCCCAGTCAGTTTTCCTCCTATTTACGATAGGATCCAGGTCTGCCTCGCGAATCCTTATATAGAAATCTATATATTACGGGGCCCGAAGACAGAGAATTTAGTAGGAGATTATTATGCAGCTCCCAGTCAGTTTTCCTCCTATTTACGATAGGATCCAGGTCTGCCTCGCGAATCCTTATATAGAAATCTATATATTACGGGGCCCGAAGACAGAGAATTTAGTAGGAGATTATTATGCAGCTCCCAGTCAGTTTTCCTCCTATTTACGATAGGATCCAGGTCTGCCTCGCGAATCCTTATATAGAAATCTATATATTACGGGGCCCGAAGACAGAGAATTTAGTAGGAGATTATTATGCAGCTCCCAGTCAGTTTTCCTCCTATTTACGATAGGATCCAGGTCTGCCTCGCGAATCCTTATATAGAAATCTATATATTACGGGGCCCGAAGACAGAGAATTTAGTAGGAGATTATTATGCAGCTCCCAGTCAGTTTTCCTCCTATTTACGATAGGATCCAGGTCTGCCTCGCGAATCCTTATATAGAAATCTATATATTACGGGGCCCGAAGACAGAGAATTTAGTAGGAGATTATTATGCAGCTCCCAGTCAGTTTTCCTCCTATTTACGATAGGATCCAGGTCTGCCTCGCGAATCCTTATATAGAAATCTATATATTACGGGGCCCGAAGACAGAGAATTTAGTAGGAGATTATTATGCAGCTCCCAGTCAGTTTTCCTCCTATTTACGATAGGATCCAGGTCTGCCTCGCGAATCCTTATATAGAAATCTATATATTACGGGGCCCGAAGACAGAGAATTTAGTAGGAGATTATTATGCAGCTCCCAGTCAGTTTTCCTCCTATTTACGATAGGATCCAGGTCTGCCTCGCGAATCCTTATATAGAAATCTATATATTACGGGGCCCGAAGACAGAGAATTTAGTAGGAGATTATTATGCAGCTCCCAGTCAGTTTTCCTCCTATTTACGATAGGATCCAGGTCTGCCTCGCGAATCCTTATATAGAAATCTATATATTACGGGGCCCGAAGACAGAGAATTTAGTAGGAGATTATTATGCAGCTCCCAGTCAGTTTTCCTCCTATTTACGATAGGATCCAGGTCTGCCTCGCGAATCCTTATATAGAAATCTATATATTACGGGCCCAGAAGACAGAGAATTTAGTAGGAGATTATTATGCAGCTCCCAGTCAGTTTTCCTCCTATTTACGATAGGATCCAGGTCTGCCTCGCGAATCCTTATATAGAAATCTATATATTACGGGGCCCGAAGACAGAGAATTTAGTAGGAGATTATTATGCAGCTCCCAGTCAGTTTTCCTCCTATTTACGATAGGATCCAGGTCTGCCTCGCGAATCCTTATATAGAAATCTATATATTACGGGGCCCGAAGACAGAGAATTTAGTAGGAGATTATTATGCAGCTCCCAGTCAGTTTTCCTCCTATTTACGATAGGATCCAGGTCTGCCTCGCGAATCCTTATATAGAAATCTATATATTACGGGGCCCGAAGACAGAGAATTTAGTAGGAGATTATTATGCAGCTCCCAGTCAGTTTTCCTCCTATTTACGATAGGATCCAGGTCTGCCTCGCGAATCCTTATATAGAAATCTATATATTACGGGGCCCGAAGACAGAGAATTTAGTAGGAGATTATTATGCAGCTCCCAGTCAGTTTTCCTCCTATTTACGATAGGATCCAGGTCTGCCTCGCGAATCCTTATATAGAAATCTATATATTACGGGGCCCGAAGACAGAGAATTTAGTAGGAGATTATTATGCAGCTCCAGTCAGTTTTCCTCCTATTTACGATAGGATCAGGTCTGCCTCGCGAATCCTTATATAGAAATCTATATATTACGGGGCCCGAAGACAGAGAATTTAGTAGGAGATTATTATGCAGCTCCCAGTCAGTTTTCCTCCTATTTACGATAGGATCCAGGTCTGCCTCGCGAATCCTTATATAGAAATCTATATATTACGGGGCCCGAAGACAGAGAATTTAGTAGGAGATTATTATGCAGCTCCCAGTCAGTTTTCCTCCTATTTACGATAGGATCCAGGTCTGCCTCGCGAATCCTTATATAGAAATCTATATATTACGGGGCCCGAAGACAGAGAATTTAGTAGGAGATTATTATGCAGCTCCCAGTCAGTTTTCCTCCTATTTACGATAGGATCCAGGTCTGCCTCGCGAATCCTTATATAGAAATCTATATATTACGGGGCCCGAAGACAGAGAATTTAGTAGGAGATTATTATGCAGCTCCCAGTCAGTTTTCCTCCTATTTACGATAGGATCCAGGTCTGCCTCGCGAATCCTTATATAGAAATCTATATATTACGGGGCCCGAAGACAGAGAATTTAGTAGGAGATTATTATGCAGCTCCCAGTCAGTTTTCCTCCTATTTACGATAGGATCCAGGTCTGCCTCGCGAATCCTTATATAGAAATCTATATATTACGGGGCCCGAAGACAGAGAATTTAGTAGGAGATTATTATGCAGCTCCCAGTCAGTTTTCCTCCTATTTACGATAGGATCCAGGTCTGCCTCGCGAATCCTTATATAGAAATCTATATATTACGGGGCCCGAAGACAGAGAATTTAGTAGGAGATTATTATGCAGCTCCCAGTCAGTTTTCCTCCTATTTACGATAGGATCCAGGTCTGCCTCGCGAATCCTTATATAGAAATCTATATATTACGGGGCCCGAAGACAGAGAATTTAGTAGGAGATTATTATGCAGCTCCCAGTCAGTTTTCCTCCTATTTACGATAGGATCCAGGTCTGCCTCGCGAATCCTTATATAGAAATCTATATATTACGGGGCCCGAAGACAGAGAATTTAGTAGGAGATTATTATGCAGCTCCCAGTCAGTTTTCCTCCTATTTACGATAGGATCCAGGTCTGCCTCGCGAATCCTTATATAGAAATCTATATATTACGGGGCCCGAAGACAGAGAATTTAGTAGGAGATTATTATGCAGCTCCCAGTCAGTTTTCCTCCTATTTACGATAGGATCCAGGTCTGCCTCGCGAATCCTTATATAGAAATCTATATATTACGGGGCCCGAAGACAGAGAATTTAGTAGGAGATTATTATGCAGCTCCCAGTCAGTTTTCCTCCTATTTACGATAGGATCCAGGTCTGCCTCGCGAATCCTTATATAGAAATCTATATATTACGGGGCCCGAAGACAGAGAATTTAGTAGGAGATTATTATGCAGCTCCCAGTCAGTTTTCCTCCTATTTACGATAGGATCCAGGTCTGCCTCGCGAATCCTTATATAGAAATCTATATATTACGGGGCCCGAAGACAGATAATTTAGTAGGAGATTATTATGCAGCTCCCAGTCAGTTTTCTCTCCTATTTACGATAGGATCCAGGTCTGCCTCGCGAATCCTTATATAGAAATCTATATATTACGGGGCCCGAAGACAGAGAATTTAGTAGGAGATTATTATGCAGCTCCCAGTCAGTTTTCCTCCTATTTACGATAGGATCCAGGTCTGCCTCGCGAATCCTTATATAGAAATCTATATATTACGGGGCCCGAAGACAGAGAATTTAGTAGGAGATTATTATGCAGCTCCCAGTCAGTTTTCCTCCTATTTACGATAGGATCCAGGTCTGCCTCGCGAATCCTTATATAGAAATCTATATATTACGGGGCCCGAAGACAGAGAATTTAGTAGGAGATTATTATGCAGCTCCCAGTCAGTTTTCCTCCTATTTACGATAGGATCCAGGTCTGCCTCGCGAATCCTTATATAGAAATCTATATATTACGGGGCCCGAAGACAGAGAATTTAGTAGGAGATTATTATGCAGCTCCCAGTCAGTTTTCCTCCTATTTACGATAGGATCCAGGTCTGCCTCGCGAATCCTTATATAGAAATCTATATATTACGGGGCCCGAAGACAGATAATTTAGTAGGAGATTATTATGCAGCTCCCAGTCAGTTTTCCTCCTATTTACGATAGGATCCAGGTCTGCCTCGCGAATCCTTATATAGAAATCTATATATTACGGGGCCCGAAGACAGATAATTTAGTAGGAGATTATTATGCAGCTCCCAGTCAGTTTTCCTCCTATTTACGATAGGATCCAGGTCTGCCTCGCGAATCCTTATATAGAAATCTATATATTACGGGGCCCGAAGACAGAGAATTTAGTAGGAGATTATTATGCAGCTCCCAGTCAGTTTTCCTCCTATTTACGATAGGATCCAGGTCTGCCTCGCGAATCCTTATATAGAAATCTATATATTACGGGGCCCGAAGACAGAGAATTTAGTAGGAGATTATTATGCAGCTCCCAGTCAGTTTTCCTCCTATTTACGATAGGATCCAGGTCTGCCTCGCGAATCCTTATATAGAAATCTATATATTACGGGGCCCGAAGACAGATAATTTAGTAGGAGATTATTATGCAGCTCCCAGTCAGTTTTCCTCCTATTTACGATAGGATCCAGGTCTGCCTCGCGAATCCTTATATAGAAATCTATATATTACGGGGCCCGAAGACAGATAATTTAGTAGGAGATTATTATGCAGCTCCCAGTCAGTTTTCCTCCTATTTACGATAGGATCCAGGTCTGCCTCGCGAATCCTTATATAGAAATCTATATATTACGGGGCCCGAAGACAGAGAATTTAGTAGGAGATTATTATGCAGCTCCCAGTCAGTTTTCCTCCTATTTACGATAGGATCCAGGTCTGCCTCGCGAATCCTTATATAGAAATCTATATATTACGGGGCCCGAAGACAGAGAATTTAGTAGGAGATTATTATGCAGCTCCCAGTCAGTTTTCCTCCTATTTACGATAGGATCCAGGTCTGCCTCGCGAATCCTTATATAGAAATCTATATATTACGGGGCCCGAAGACAGATAATTTAGTAGGAGATTATTATGCAGCTCCCAGTCAGTTTTCCTCCTATTTACGATAGGATCCAGGTCTGCCTCGCGAATCCTTATATAGAAATCTATATATTACGGGGCCCGAAGACAGAGAATTTAGTAGGAGATTATTATGCAGCTCCCAGTCAGTTTTCCTCCTATTTACGATAGGATCCAGGTCTGCCTCGCGAATCCTTATATAGAAATCTATATATTACGGGGCCCGAAGACAGAGAATTTAGTAGGAGATTATTATGCAGCTCCCAGTCAGTTTTCCTCCTATTTACGATAGGATCCAGGTCTGCCTCGCGAATCCTTATATAGAAATCTATATATTACGGGGCCCGAAGACAGATAATTTAGTAGGAGATTATTATGCAGCTCCCAGTCAGTTTTCCTCCTATTTACGATAGGATCCAGGTCTGCCTCGCGAATCCTTATATAGAAATCTATATATTACGGGGCCCGAAGACAGAGAATTAGTAGGAGATTATTATGCAGCTCCCAGTCAGTTTTCCTCCTATTTACGATAGGATCCAGGTCTGCCTCGCGAATCCTTATATAGAAATCTATATATTACGGGGCCCGAAGACAGATAATTTAGTAGGAGATTATTATGCAGCTCCCAGTCAGTTTTCCTCCTATTTACGATAGGATCCAGGTCTGCCTCGCGAATCCTTATATAGAAATCTATATATTACGGGGCCCGAAGACAGATAATTTAGTAGGAGATTATTATGCAGCTCCCAGTCAGTTTTCCTCCTATTTACGATAGGATCCAGGTCTGCCTCGCGAATCCTTATATAGAAATCTATATATTACGGGGCCCGAAGACAGAGAATTTAGTAGGAGATTATTATGCAGCTCCCAGTCAGTTTTCCTCCTATTTACGATAGGATCCAGGTCTGCCTCGCGAATCCTTATATAGAAATCTATATATTACGGGGCCCGAAGACAGATAATTTAGTAGGAGATTATTATGCAGCTCCCAGTCAGTTTTCCTCCTATTTACGATAGGATCCAGGTCTGCCTCGCGAATCCTTATATAGAAATCTATATATTACGGGGCCCGAAGACAGAGAATTTAGTAGGAGATTATTATGCAGCTCCCAGTCAGTTTTCCTCCTATTTACGATAGGATCCAGGTCTGCCTCGCGAATCCTTATATAGAAATCTATATATTACGGGGCCCGAAGACAGATAATTTAGTAGGAGATTATTATGCAGCTCCCAGTCAGTTTTCCTCCTATTTACGATAGGATCCAGGTCTGCCTCGCGAATCCTTATATAGAAATCTATATATTACGGGGCCCGAAGACAGATAATTTAGTAGGAGATTATTATGCAGCTCCCAGTCAGTTTTCCTCCTATTTACGATAGGATCCAGGTCTGCCTCGCGAATCCTTATATAGAAATCTATATATTACGGGGCCCGAAGACAGATAATTTAGTAGGAGATTATTATGCAGCTCCAGTCAGTTTTCCTCCTATTTACGATAGGATCCAGGTCTGCCTCGCGAATCCTTATATAGAAATCTATATATTACGGGGCCCGAAGACAGAGAATTTAGTAGGAGATTATTATGCAGCTCCCAGTCAGTTTTCCTCCTATTTACGATAGGATCCAGGTCTGCCTCGCGAATCCTTATATAGAAATCTATATATTACGGGGCCCGAAGACAGAGAATTTAGTAGGAGATTATTATGCAGCTCCCAGTCAGTTTTCCTCCTATTTACGATAGGATCCAGGTCTGCCTCGCGAATCCTTATATAGAAATCTATATATTACGGGGCCCGAAGACAGATAATTTAGTAGGAGATTATTATGCAGCTCCCAGTCAGTTTTCCTCCTATTTACGATAGGATCCAGGTCTGCCTCGCGAATCCTTATATAGAAATCTATATATTACGGGGCCCGAAGACAGAGAATTTAGTAGGAGATTATTATGCAGCTCCCAGTCAGTTTTCCTCCTATTTACGATAGGATCCAGGTCTGCCTCGCGAATCCTTATATAGAAATCTATATATTACGGGGCCCGAAGACAGAGAATTTAGTAGGAGATTATTATGCAGCTCCCAGTCAGTTTTCCTCCTATTTACGATAGGATCCAGGTCTGCCTCGCGAATCCTTATATAGAAATCTATATATTACGGGGCCCGAAGACAGAGAATTTAGTAGGAGATTATTATGCAGCTCCCAGTCAGTTTTCCTCCTATTTACGATAGGATCCAGGTCTGCCTCGCGAATCCTTATATAGAAATCTATATATTACGGGGCCCGAAGACAGATAATTTAGTAGGAGATTATTATGCAGCTCCCAGTCAGTTTTCCTCCTATTTACGATAGGATCCAGGTCTGCCTCGCGAATCCTTATATAGAAATCTATATATTACGGGGCCCGAAGACAGAGAATTTAGTAGGAGATTATTATGCAGCTCCCAGTCAGTTTTCCTCCTATTTACGATAGGATCCAGGTCTGCCTCGCGAATCCTTATATAGAAATCTATATATTACGGGGCCCGAAGACAGAGAATTTAGTAGGAGATTATTATGCAGCTCCCAGTCAGTTTTCCTCCTATTTACGATAGGATCCAGGTCTGCCTCGCGAATCCTTATATAGAAATCTATATATTACGGGGCCCGAAGACAGATAATTTAGTAGGAGATTATTATGCAGCTCCCAGTCAGTTTTCCTCCTATTTACGATAGGATCCAGGTCTGCCTCGCGAATCCTTATATAGAAATCTATATATTACGGGGCCCGAAGACAGAGAATTTAGTAGGAGATTATTATGCAGCTCCCAGTCAGTTTTCCTCCTATTTACGATAGGATCCAGGTCTGCCTCGCGAATCCTTATATAGAAATCTATATATTACGGGGCCCGAAGACAGATAATTTAGTAGGAGATTATTATGCAGCTCCCAGTCAGTTTTCCTCCTATTTACGATAGGATCCAGGTCTGCCTCGCGAATCCTTATATAGAAATCTATATATTACGGGGCCCGAAGACAGAGAATTTAGTAGGAGATTATTATGCAGCTCCCAGTCAGTTTTCCTCCTATTTACGATAGGATCCAGGTCTGCCTCGCGAATCCTTATATAGAAATCTATATATTACGGGGCCCGAAGACAGATAATTTAGTAGGAGATTATTATGCAGCTCCCAGTCAGTTTTCCTCCTATTTACGATAGGATCCAGGTCTGCCTCGCGAATCCTTATATAGAAATCTATATATTACGGGGCCCGAAGACAGAGAATTTAGTAGGAGATTATTATGCAGCTCCCAGTCAGTTTTCCTCCTATTTACGATAGGATCCAGGTCTGCCTCGCGAATCCTTATATAGAAATCTATATATTACGGGGCCCGAAGACAGATAATTTAGTAGGAGATTATTATGCAGCTCCCAGTCAGTTTTCCTCCTATTTACGATAGGATCCAGGTCTGCCTCGCGAATCCTTATATAGAAATCTATATATTACGGGGCCCGAAGACAGAGAATTTAGTAGGAGATTATTATGCAGCTCCCAGTCAGTTTTCCTCCTATTTACGATAGGATCCAGGTCTGCCTCGCGAATCCTTATATAGAAATCTATATATTACGGGGCCCGAAGACAGAGAATTTAGTAGGAGATTATTATGCAGCTCCCAGTCAGTTTTCCTCCTATTTACGATAGGATCCAGGTCTGCCTCGCGAATCCTTATATAGAAATCTATATATTACGGGGCCCGAAGACAGAGAATTTAGTAGGAGATTATTATGCAGCTCCCAGTCAGTTTTCCTCCTATTTACGATAGGATCCAGGTCTGCCTCGCGAATCCTTATATAGAAATCTATATATTACGGGGCCCGAAGACAGAGAATTTAGTAGGAGATTATTATGCAGCTCCCAGTCAGTTTTCCTCCTATTTACGATAGGATCCAGGTCTGCCTCGCGAATCCTTATATAGAAATCTATATATTACGGGGCCCGAAGACAGAGAATTTAGTAGGAGATTATTATGCAGCTCCCAGTCAGTTTTCCTCCTATTTACGATAGGATCCAGGTCTGCCTCGCGAATCCTTATATAGAAATCTATATATTACGGGGCCCGAAGACAGAGAATTTAGTAGGAGATTATTATGCAGCTCCCAGTCAGTTTTCCTCCTATTTACGATAGGATCCAGGTCTGCCTCGCGAATCCTTATATAGAAATCTATATATTACGGGGCCCGAAGACAGAGAATTTAGTAGGAGATTATTATGCAGCTCCCAGTCAGTTTTCCTCCTATTTACGATAGGATCCAGGTCTGCCTCGCGAATCCTTATATAGAAATCTATATATTACGGGGCCCGAAGACAGAGAATTTAGTAGGAGATTATTATGCAGCTCCCAGTCAGTTTTCCTCCTATTTACGATAGGATCCAGGTCTGCCTCGCGAATCCTTATATAGAAATCTATATATTACGGGGCCCGAAGACAGATAATTTAGTAGGAGATTATTATGCAGCTCCCAGTCAGTTTTCCTCCTATTTACGATAGGATCCAGGTCTGCCTCGCGAATCCTTATATAGAAATCTATATATTACGGGGCCCGAAGACAGAGAATTTAGTAGGAGATTATTATGCAGCTCCCAGTCAGTTTTCCTCCTATTTACGATAGGATCCAGGTCTGCCTCGCGAATCCTTATATAGAAATCTATATATTACGGGGGCCCGAAGACAGAGAATTTAGTAGGAGATTATTATGCAGCTCCCAGTCAGTTTTCCTCCTATTTACGATAGGATCCAGGTCTGCCTCGCGAATCCTTATATAGAAATCTATATATTACGGGGCCCGAAGACAGATAATTTAGTAGGAGATTATTATGCAGCTCCCAGTCAGTTTTCCTCCTATTTACGATAGGATCCAGGTCTGCCTCGCGAATCCTTATATAGAAATCTATATATTACGGGGCCCGAAGACAGAGAATTTAGTAGGAGATTATTATGCAGCTCCCAGTCAGTTTTCCTCCTATTTACGATAGGATCCAGGTCTGCCTCGCGAATCCTTATATAGAAATCTATATATTACGGGGCCCGAAGACAGAGAATTTAGTAGGAGATTATTATGCAGCTCCCAGTCAGTTTTCCTCCTATTTACGATAGGATCCAGGTCTGCCTCGCGAATCCTTATATAGAAATCTATATATTACGGGGCCCGAAGACAGAGAATTTAGTAGGAGATTATTATGCAGCTCCCAGTCAGTTTTCCTCCTATTTACGATAGGATCCAGGTCTGCCTCGCGAATCCTTATATAGAAATCTATATATTACGGGGCCCGAAGACAGAGAATTTAGTAGGAGATTATTATGCAGCTCCCAGTCAGTTTTCCTCCTATTTACGATAGGATCCAGGTCTGCCTCGCGAATCCTTATATAGAAATCTATATATTACGGGGCCCGAAGACAGATAATTTAGTAGGAGATTATTATGCAGCTCCCAGTCAGTTTTCCTCCTATTTACGATAGGATCCAGGTCTGCCTCGCGAATCCTTATATAGAAATCTATATATTACGGGGCCGAAGACAGAGAATTTAGTAGGAGATTATTATGCAGCTCCCAGTCAGTTTTCCTCCTATTTACGATAGGATCCAGGTCTGCCTCGCGAATCCTTATATAGAAATCTATATATTACGGGGCCCGAAGACAGATAATTTAGTAGGAGATTATTATGCAGCTCCCAGTCAGTTTTCCTCCTATTTACGATAGGATCCAGGTCTGCCTCGCGAATCCTTATATAGAAATCTATATATTACGGGGCCCGAAGACAGAGAATTTAGTAGGAGATTATTATGCAGCTCCCAGTCAGTTTTCCTCCTATTTACGATAGGATCCAGGTCTGCCTCGCGAATCCTTATATAGAAATCTATATATTACGGGGCCGAAGACAGATAATTTAGTAGGAGATTATTATGCAGCTCCCAGTCAGTTTTCCTCCTATTTACGATAGGATCCAGGTCTGCCTCGCGAATCCTTATATAGAAATCTATATATTACGGGGCCCGAAGACAGATAATTTAGTAGGAGATTATTATGCAGCTCCCAGTCAGTTTTCCTCCTATTTACGATAGGATCCAGGTCTGCCTCGCGAATCCTTATATAGAAATCTATATATTACGGGGCCCGAAGACAGAGAATTTAGTAGGAGATTATTATGCAGCTCCCAGTCAGTTTTCCTCCTATTTACGATAGGATCCAGGTCTGCCTCGCGAATCCTTATATAGAAATCTATATATTACGGGGCCCGAAGACAGAGAATTTAGTAGGAGATTATTATGCAGCTCCCAGTCAGTTTTCCTCCTATTTACGATAGGATCCAGGTCTGCCTCGCGAATCCTTATATAGAAATCTATATATTACGGGGCCCGAAGACAGAGAATTTAGTAGGAGATTATTATGCAGCTCCCAGTCAGTTTTCCTCCTATTTACGATAGGATCCAGGTCTGCCTCGCGAATCCTTATATAGAAATCTATATATTACGGGGCCCGAAGACAGAGAATTTAGTAGGAGATTATTATGCAGCTCCCAGTCAGTTTTCCTCCTATTTACGATAGGATCCAGGTCTGCCTCGCGAATCCTTATATAGAAATCTATATATTACGGGGCCGAAGACAGAGAATTTAGTAGGAGATTATTATGCAGCTCCCAGTCAGTTTTCCTCCTATTTACGATAGGATCCAGGTCTGCCTCGCGAATCCTTATATAGAAATCTATATATTACGGGGCCCGAAGACAGAGAATTTAGTAGGAGATTATTATGCAGCTCCCAGTCAGTTTTCCTCCTATTTACGATAGGATCCAGGTCTGCCTCGCGAATCCTTATATAGAAATCTATATATTACGGGGCCCGAAGACAGATAATTTAGTAGGAGATTATTATGCAGCTCCCAGTCAGTTTTCCTCCTATTTACGATAGGATCCAGGTCTGCCTCGCGAATCCTTATATAGAAATCTATATATTACGGGGCCCGAAGACAGAGAATTTAGTAGGAGATTATTATGCAGCTCCCAGTCAGTTTTCCTCCTATTTACGATAGGATCCAGGTCTGCCTCGCGAATCCTTATATAGAAATCTATATATTACGGGGCCCGAAGACAGAGAATTTAGTAGGAGATTATTATGCAGCTCCAGTCAGTTTTCCTCCTATTTACGATAGGATCCAGGTCTGCCTCGCGAATCCTTATATAGAAATCTATATATTACGGGGCCCGAAGACAGAGAATTTAGTAGGAGATTATTATGCAGCTCCCAGTCAGTTTTCCTCCTATTTACGATAGGATCCAGGTCTGCCTCGCGAATCCTTATATAGAAATCTATATATTACGGGCCCGAAGACAGATAATTTAGTAGGAGATTATTATGCAGCTCCCAGTCAGTTTTCCTCCTATTTACGATAGGATCCAGGTCTGCCTCGCGAATCCTTATATAGAAATCTATATATTACGGGGCCCGAAGACAGAGAATTTAGTAGGAGATTATTATGCAGCTCCCAGTCAGTTTTCCTCCTATTTACGATAGGATCCAGGTCTGCCTCGCGAATCCTTATATAGAAATCTATATAATTACGGGGCCCGAAGACAGATAATTTAGTAGGAGATATTATGCAGCTCCCAGTCAGTTTTCCTCCTATTTACGATAGGATCCAGGTCTGCCTCGCGAATCCTTATATAGAAATCTATATATTACGGGGCCCGAAGACAGATAATTTAGTAGGAGATTATTATGCAGCTCCCAGTCAGTTTTCCTCCTATTTACGATAGGATCCAGGTCTGCCTCGCGAATCCTTATATAGAAATCTATATATTACGGGGCCCGAAGACAGATAATTTAGTAGGAGATTATTATGCAGCTCCCAGTCAGTTTTCCTCCTATTTACGATAGGATCCAGGTCTGCCTCGCGAATCCTTATATAGAAATCTATATATTACGGGGCCCGAAGACAGAGAATTTAGTAGGAGATTATTATGCAGCTCCCAGTCAGTTTTCCTCCTATTTACGATAGGATCCAGGTCTGCCTCGCGAATCCTTATATAGAAATCTATATATTACGGGGCCCGAAGACAGAGAATTTAGTAGGAGATTATTATGCAGCTCCCAGTCAGTTTTCCTCCTATTTACGATAGGATCCAGGTCTGCCTCGCGAATCCTTATATAGAAATCTATATATTACGGGGCCCGAAGACAGAGAATTTAGTAGGAGATTATTATGCAGCTCCCAGTCAGTTTTCCTCCTATTTACGATAGGATCCAGGTCTGCCTCGCGAATCCTTATATAGAAATCTATATATTACGGGGCCCGAAGACAGAGAATTTAGTAGGAGATTATTATGCAGCTCCCAGTCAGTTTTCCTCCTATTTACGATAGGATCCAGGTCTGCCTCGCGAATCCTTATATAGAAATCTATATATTACGGGGCCGAAGACAGAGAATTTAGTAGGAGATTATTATGCAGCTCCCAGTCAGTTTTCCTCCTATTTACGATAGGATCCAGGTCTGCCTCGCGAATCCTTATATAGAAATCTATATATTACGGGGCCCGAAGACAGAGAATTTAGTAGGAGATTATTATGCAGCTCCCAGTCAGTTTTCCTCCTATTTACGATAGGATCCAGGTCTGCCTCGCGAATCCTTATATAGAAATCTATATATTACGGGGCCCGAAGACAGATAATTTAGTAGGAGATTATTATGCAGCTCCCAGTCAGTTTTCCTCCTATTTACGATAGGATCCAGGTCTGCCTCGCGAATCCTTATATAGAAATCTATATATTACGGGGCCCGAAGACAGAGAATTTAGTAGGAGATTATTATGCAGCTCCCAGTCAGTTTTCCTCCTATTTACGATAGGATCCAGGTCTGCCTCGCGAATCCTTATATAGAAATCTATATATTACGGGGCCCGAAGACAGAGAATTTAGTAGGAGATTATTATGCAGCTCCCAGTCAGTTTTCCTCCTATTTACGATAGGATCCAGGTCTGCCTCGCGAATCCTTATATAGAAATCTATATATTACGGGGCCCGAAGACAGATAATTTAGTAGGAGATTATTATGCAGCTCCCAGTCAGTTTTCCTCCTGTTTACGATAGGATCCAGGTCTGCCTCGCGAATCCTTATATAGAAATCTATATATTACGGGGCCCGAAGACAGAGAATTTAGTAGGAGATTATTATGCAGCTCCCAGTCAGTTTTCCTCCTATTTACGATAGGATCCAGGTCTGCCTCGCGAATCCTTATATAGAAATCTATATATTACGGGGCCTGAAGACAGAGAATTTAGTAGGAGATTATTATGCAGCTCGCAGTCAGTTTTCCTCCTATTTACGATATGATCCAGGTCTGCCTCGCGAATCCTTATATAGAAATCTATATATTACGGGGCCCGAAGACAGAGAATTTAGTAGGAGATTATTATGCAGCTCCCAGTCAGTTTTCCTCCTATTTACGATAGGATCCAGGTCTGCCTCGCGAATCCTTATATAGAAATCTATATATTACGGGGCCCGAAGACAGAGAATTTAGTAGGAGATTATTATGCAGCTCCCAGTCAGTTTTCCTCCTATTTACGATAGGATCCAGGTCTGCCTCGCGAATCCTTATATAGAAATCTATATATTACGGGGCCCGAAGACAGATAATTTAGTAGGAGATTATTATGCAGCTCCCAGTCAGTTTTCCTCCTGTTTACGATAGGATCCAGGTCTGCCTCGCGAATCCTTATATAGAAATCTATATATTACGGGGCCCGAAGACAGAGAATTTAGTAGGAGATTATTATGCAGCTGCCAGTCAGTTTTCCTCCTATTTACGATAGGATCCAGGTCTGCCTCGCGAATCCTTATATAGAAATCTATATATTACGGGGCCCGAAGACAGAGAATTTAGTAGGAGATTATTATGCAGCTCCCAGTCAGTTTTCCTCCTATTTACGATAGGATCCAGGTCTGCCTCGCGAATCCTTATATAGAAATCTATATATTACGGGGCCCGAAGACAGAGAATTTAGTAGGAGATTATTATGCAGCTCCCAGTCAGTTTTCCTCCTATTTACGATAGGATCCAGGTCTGCCTAGCGAATCCTTATATAGAAATCTATATATTACGGGGCCCGAAGACAGATAATTTAGTAGGAGATTATTATGCAGCTCCCAGTCAGTTTTCCTCCTATTTACGATAGGATCCAGGTCTGCCTCGCGAATCCTTATATAGAAATCTATATATTACGGGGCCCGAAGACAGAGAATTTAGTAGGAGATTATTATGCAGCTCCCAGTCAGTTTTCCTCCTATTTACGATAGGATCCAGGTCTGCCTCGCGAATCCTTATATAGAAATCTATATATTACGGGGCCCGAAGACAGAGAATTTAGTAGGAGATTATTATGCAGCTCCCAGTCAGTTTTCCTCCTATTTACGATAGGATCCAGGTCTGCCTCGCGAATCCTTATATAGAAATCTATATATTACGGGGCCCGAAGACAGAGAATTTAGTAGGAGATTATTATGCAGCTCCCAGTCAGTTTTCCTCCTATTTACGATAGGATCCAGGTCTGCCTCGCGAATCCTTATATAGAAATCTATATATTACGGGGCCCGAAGACAGAGAATTTAGTAGGAGATTATTATGCAGCTCCCAGTCAGTTTTCCTCCTATTTACGATAGGATCCAGGTCTGCCTCGCGAATCCTTATATAGAAATCTATATATTACGGGGCCCGAAGACAGAGAATTTAGTAGGAGATTATTATGCAGCTCCCAGTCAGTTTTCCTCCTATTTACGATAGGATCCAGGTCTGCCTCGCGAATCCTTATATAGAAATCTATATATTACGGGGCCCGAAGACAGAGAATTTAGTAGGAGATTATTATGCAGCTCCCAGTCAGTTTTCCTCCTATTTACGATAGGATCCAGGTCTGCCTCGCGAATCCTTATATGGAAATCTATATATTACGGGGCCCGAAGACAGCGAATTTAGTAGGAGATTATTATGCAGCTCCCAGTCAGTTTTCCTCCTATTTACGATAGGATCCAGGTCTGCCTCGCGAATCCTTATATAGAAATCTATATATTACGGGGCCCGAAGACAGAGAATTTAGTAGGAGATTATTATGCAGCTCCCAGTCAGTTTTCCTCCTATTTACGATAGGATCCAGGTCTGCCTCGCGAATCCTTATATAGAAATCTATATATTACGGGGCCCGAAGACAGAGAATTTAGTAGGAGATTATTATGCAGCTCCCAGTCAGTTTTCCTCCTATTTACGATAGGATCCAGGTCTGCCTCGCGAATCCTTATATAGAAATCTATATATTACGGGGCCCGAAGACAGAGAATTTAGTAGGAGATTATTATGCAGCTCCCAGTCAGTTTTCCTCCTATTTACGATAGGATCCAGGTCTGCCTCGCGAATCCTTATATAGAAATCTATATATTACGGGGCCCGAAGACAGATAATTTAGTAGGAGATTATTATGCAGCTCCCAGTCAGTTTTCCTCCTATTTACGATAGGATCCAGGTCTGCCTCGCGAATCCTTATATAGAAATCTATATATTACGGGGCCCGAAGACAGAGAATTTAGTAGGAGATTATTAGTCAGTTTTCCTCCTATTTACGATAGGATCCAGGTCTGCCTCGCGAATCCTTATATAGAAATCTATATATTACGGGGCCCGAAGACAGAGAATTTAGTAGGAGATTATTAGTCAGTTTTCCTCCTATTTACGATTGGATCCAGGTCTGCCTCGCGAATCCTTATATAGAAATCTATATATTACGGGGCCCGAAGACAGATAATTTAGTAGGAGATTATTATGCAGCTCCCAGTCAGTTTTCCTCCTATTTACGATAGGATCCAGGTCTGCCTCGCGAATCCTTATATAGAAATCTATATATTACGGGGCCCGAAGACAGATAATTTAGTAGGAGATTATTATGCAGCTCCCAGTCAGTTTTCCTCCTATTTACGATAGGATCCAGGTCTGCCTCGCGAATCCTTATATAGAAATCTATATATTACGGGGCCCGAAGACAGAGAATTTAGTAGGAGATTATTAGTCAGTTTTCCTCCTATTTACGATAGGATCCAGGTCTGCCTCGCGAATCCTTATATAGAAATCTATATATTACGGGGCCCGAAGACAGAGAATTTAGTAGGAGATTATTAGTCAGTTTTCCTCCTATTTACGATAGGATCCAGGTCTGCCTCGCGAATCCTTATATAGAAATCTATATATTACGGGGCCCGAAGACAGAGAATTTAGTAGGAGATTATTATGCAGCTCCCAGTCAGTTTTCCTCCTATTTACGATAGGATCCAGGTCTGCCTCGCGAATCCTTATATAGAAATCTATATATTACGGGGCCCGAAGACAGATAATTTAGTAGGAGATTATTATGCAGCTCCCAGTCAGTTTTCCTCCTATTTACGATAGGATCCAGGTCTGCCTCGCGAATCCTTATATAGAAATCTATATATTACGGGGCCCGAAGACAGAGAATTTAGTAGGAGATTATTAGTCAGTTTTCCTCCTATTTACGATAGGATCCAGGTCTGCCTCGCGAATCCTTATATAGAAATCTATATATTACGGGGCCCGAAGACAGAGAATTTAGTAGGAGATTATTAGTCAGTTTTCCTCCTATTTACGATAGGATCCAGGTCTGCCTCGCGAATCCTTATATAGAAATCTATATATTACGGGGCCCGAAGACAGAGAATTTAGTAGGAGATTATTATGCAGCTCCCAGTCAGTTTTCCTCCTATTTACGATAGGATCCAGGTCTGCCTCGCGAATCCTTATATAGAAATCTATATATTACGGGGCCCGAAGACAGAGAATTTAGTAGGAGATTATTATGCAGCTCCCAGTCAGTTTTCCTCCTATTTACGATAGGATCCAGGTCTGCCTCGCGAATCCTTATATAGAAATCTATATATTACGGGGCCCGAAGACAGAGAATTTAGTAGGAGATTATTATGCAGCTCCCAGTCAGTTTTCCTCCTATTTACGATAGGATCCAGGTCTGCCTCGCGAATCCTTATATAGAAATCTATATATTACGGGGCCCGAAGACAGATAATTTAGTAGGAGATTATTATGCAGCTCCCAGTCAGTTTTCCTCCTATTTACGATAGGATCCAGGTCTGCCTCGCGAATCCTTATATAGAAATCTATATATTACGGGGCCCGAAGACAGAGAATTTAGTAGGAGATTATTATGCAGCTCCCAGTCAGTTTTCCTCCTATTTACGATAGGATCCAGGTCTGCCTCGCGAATCCTTATATAGAAATCTATATATTACGGGGCCCGACGACAGAGAATTTAGTAGGAGATTATTATGCAGCTCCCAGTCAGTTTTCCTCCTATTTACGATAGGATCCAGGTCTGCCTCGCGAATCCTTATATAGAAATCTATATATTACGGGGCCCGAAGACAGAGAATTTAGTAGGAGATTATTATGCAGCTCCCAGTCAGTTTTCCTCCTATTTACGATAGGATCCAGGTCTGCCTCGCGAATCCTTATATAGAAATCTATATATTACGGGGCCCGAAGACAGATAATTTAGTAGGAGATTATTATGCAGCTCCCAGTCAGTTTTCCTCCTGTTTACGATAGGATCCAGGTCTGCCTCGCGAATCCTTATGTAGAAATCTATATATTACGGGGCCCGAAGACAGAGAATTTAGTAGGAGATTATTATGCAGCTCCCAGTCAGTTTTCCTCCTATTTACGATAGGATCCAGGTCTGCCTCGCGAATCCTTATATAGAAATCTATATATTACGGGGCCCGAAGACAGAGAATTTAGTAGGAGATTATTATGCAGCTCCCAGTCAGTTTTCCTCCTATTTACGATAGGATCCAGGTCTGCCTCGCGAATCCTTATATAGAAATCTATATATTACGGGGCCCGAAGACAGAGAATTTAGTAGGAGATTATTATGCAGCTCCCAGTCAGTTTTCCTCCTATTTACGATAGGATCCAGGTCTGCCTCGCGAATCCTTATATAGAAATCTATATATTACGGGGCCCGAAGACAGAGAATTTAGTAGGAGATTATTATGCAGCTCCCAGTCAGTTTTCCTCCTATTTACGATAGGATCCAGGTCTGCCTCGCGAATCCTTATATAGAAATCTATATATTACGGGGCCCGAAGACAGATAATTTAGTAGGAGATTATTATGCAGCTCCCAGTCAGTTTTCCTCCTATTTACGATAGGATCCAGGTCTGCCTCGCGAATCCTTATATAGAAATCTATATATTACGGGGCCCGAAGACAGAGAATTTAGTAGGAGATTATTATGCAGCTCCCAGTCAGTTTTCCTCCTATTTACGATAGGATCCAGGTCTGCCTCGCGAATCCTTATATAGAAATCTATATATTACGGGGCCCGAAGACAGAGAATTTAGTAGGAGATTATTATGCAGCTCAGTAGGTTGTTTGTGGGGTTTCGCGACCATGATCCTCATACAAAATTGGGATCATGCCTACGGTACAGCCGGCATTTAAGTTAGTTGATTGGTTTGCTACATTGTGTTGTATGGAATAGGGGTATGTTGTACGAAAATCGACCATTACCGATGTTCTTTAGGTAGGGTGTCAAACCGCAAAGATGGTGTGACGATTGTAGGGTTTTGATTTTGTTGTGGAGGGGGTGCGTGTGTGTATGTATGTATGTTTTTGAAAATATATGTATGTGTGTGTGTGTGTGTATGTTAGTTTATAAAAAGTTGATAATATTTATAGAAATGTGCAAAGGAAAAATGTGCATACCTTAACCCTTTAACGGTCGATGGTGTTAAATTCGACCCCATGATATTTTGTGTTATGAGGCGGCAGCGTGTTCGGTTTTGCTTAAAGTGAAGTCGTGGTGGGGGTTCGGTTTTGCTTAAAGTGAAGTCGTGGTGGGGGGTTCGGTTTTGCTTAAA
This sequence comes from Gymnocheta viridis, assembly GCA_956483585.1. Classification (NCBI taxonomy): domain Eukaryota; kingdom Metazoa; phylum Arthropoda; class Insecta; order Diptera; family Tachinidae; genus Gymnocheta; species Gymnocheta viridis. The sequence goes on from CATQFJ010000029.1 coordinate 25,316, forward strand.
GTGAAGTCGTGGTGGGGGTTCGGTTTTGCTTAAAGTGAAGTCGTGGTGGATGTTATTTTTGTTGAAGTGAAGTCGTAACATTTAATGTGTTCGTTAGAGGGTTAATACAATATGAATTAAACTACATTAGGGCGGTTTACGAAAGTCTGTGATTTTTTCGCTAGTATTTAATAAATAAAATTCATTTACTGCGGTATATATTAATATCCCTAATACTATTTGTTAGCAGTATAAAATGTTAACCACATTATTTAAAAACAAAACACTAGTATTTAATAAATAAAATTCATTTACTGCGGTATATATTAATATCTCTAATACAACTCGTAGTAATTTGTTTCAATTTAAAACAATTTTCAAAATGAACATCATTAAACTAATACATTACAATCAAGTGTAGGAGTAATTATAATGTTTTTACTATCTAACAAAAAATAAAATAATAACAAATATTTTTTTTCTTTTTTCACTTTTTGTGTGCAAAACGTTTTCTTTGAATGATGAAAATCAATTGTTTCATTAAAACTCATTAACAAATGTTCTTATATACTTTTTATTTTTGCTAAAAAATAAAACTTTGATAAAAAGTTGTGGTCAAGTGTATAAATAATAAAAAATGAACAAACAAACAAACAAATGGTTAAATTAAAATTGCATTAACATTTTTATTTAAGTAAATATGTTATACTATATTATTATTATTAAAAAAGAAAATAAAAAAATTATAAAAATCGCAGCTTCATCATCATTCAAAGTAATGTTTGTTGTTGTTGTTGTTGTTGTTGCTGTTGTTGTTTTTGTCTTCAATACTCAATTTATTTCTCTGGTGTATCTTGAGCTTAAACGAAAATAATCAATTATTATTATATTTAATAATCAAAAAATAAAAATAAAAATTATTTTACCAGAAATTACCTGATGTTTCCGCAATAATGGTTAATTCATAGTATAACCCACTGCTTCCTTTCTTTATTTTGGAAATGTAGTATGTATTAACATTAACTTCTGCAATAGCATCATCGTCTATCGTCTCAATAAATATACTCGGTAGGTATATATAATGAGTTCCCTCTACCAGACACCGAATTTTCATTCCAAAGCGTGTCTGTACACGCTCCATCTTTATTATTTTATAATTACGATTAAAAACCATCTCCTTTATAGGGAGAATGGTTTTATTTTGTGATTTTTGAAAAATTTTTTTTAAATGTGATTCCATTTTTGATGATTTACTTAACTTGAATGACACTTAAAGTAAAATTAGTGGGGTTTTTATACAAAATTCAGAAATATAATTTTGTTTCTAAACAGGAAAAATGTTGAGAGGTTTTTAATTTTAAAAAAGCATTCGTTGCGGTTTTTCATTTTGATAAAGTTCCTAATTTATTAAATATGTGAGAAATTTTAGTTTGAGGTTTTTTTATTGATATACATATGCGGTTTTCATGTTTTATAAAGTTCCTAATTTAACAAATACGTGAGAAATTTTAGAGTTTGTGAGGTTTTTTTATTGATATGTATGTTTTATAATTTTAAAAAAGTTTCTGTTTCGAGGTTTATTTAAAATGTGTTTGCTATTTCATCATCATCATGATCATCATCAACATCTTCTTCTTCAGTACTGTCATACAAGTCGTTGTAGAATGCAAATTGCTTCTTCTTTTTAACGATTAGAGTATATGATCCCTTCGCTTCTTTAACTTTCTTTAAAATGTGTGGAGTTGTGTTTAGATAATCCATCTGATTTTTAGTAATAATCAGAAATCGTTTAGGTAAATAAATATGATATTCTTTATTTACAAGGCATCTTATACTTTCACCATATTTTGTATCTACTCGTTCTATCTTGTTGATTTCATATGCAGTATTTTCTTCCATATCCTTTAAAGGTAAGTATATAATATTAGGATTTTGAAACAATTTTCTTAAACTTGCTCTCATTATTTTGCTTTTAACTTTTCACTGTAAAACGAATTTTCAAACTGATTCTTTATATTCAATAATTGATACTATAAGGTGTTTTTAGATATTTTAATAACTTCTTATCAATTGCGGTTAAGCATAAATATTAAAAAAGTATACGTATGTATGTATGTAATAATATATAAACAGCTGGTGTTTTAATCTTATTGTATCCAAGTTTGTGTTATATATATATATATACGTTATTTATAATGAAAGATTTAGTTGAATTAAAAACTTTGTTAAATATGTATTGGGGTCAATTTTTACAAACTGGTGATAAATATTGTACTTGTCATGCACAGTGGAAAACTTTTCAAATAATAAATGCAGTAGTTTTGGATATTATAATGCAGGTGTTCCTAACCGCAGAAGGAGGGACAAGAACTCAAATTTTTTCTCTTAATAGAGGACAACAAATGTCGACAAATATTCCAATATTTCATTTTAGTCACAATCAACATATAAAAATTGAGGTTATCGGTGGTATGATATCACTAGTTGGAACAGTCTATGAGGGTGGTTTTAAAGATATAAATGTACACTCATACAAACCATCGTGCGTTTATAGTGAAATAGAGGCTATTGCTTTCAGAGATACAAATAAACTATATAATAGTAAGACTGGTATCCACTCATTAAATAAAAATCAACAAAAACCTCTTCTCATTCAAAAAATAGTTAATGATAGTAAAGTTAAGAAAGGTGGTAGTAACGTTGGTGGTGACTCAGTTGATAAATCATTTGAATACGACGATTATTAAATTAGTATATAAATATGAGAAACAATTCTTATCATCTCATTTAAAAATATATCGCTAACTTAAGAACACGTCTATTAAAAAGAAAAACTAAAATGAAAAATATTTTTATCATATTTTTTTCATATATCTATATCATACAAGTGTTTTCAGCTTCATTACCTATTGATTTGAGTGAAAATGAACTTAAAAATACAGAATTTGCTATAAAATTACCGAATAATGATACTGTGAGCATACAACTAAATTTCAAACTTTTAAAGTATAGTAATGATTTAAATAAAAACATCGAGTTAACAACAAAAGCAGAAAATAAATCAAACGAAGAACAAGAAGACCCCTCACCACCACCTACAAATCAGTCTTTTACTGTTGAACAAGCTATTGAAACATTTAGGCAAGATTTAATAAAAAAAGAAAAAAATATTGCAGGAATAATTGAAAGTTCGGCTCCATTTTATAGACATTTTCAACTTCAATACAAAGATAATATAAAATTGAGAATCCGTTGTACATATGACAGCAATTACTTGAAACGTCGATTAAACATTTCATGCTTCGAATACCGTCAAGTTGAATAAGAGAGAATTTTAAGTAATGGTGAAATTGAGGTGGCTTCTGAGGATGATACAACGTACCGATCCGATGTTACATTAATCAACATTCAAGATTATACCAATGATTTGGATATGGAAATATTATAAATTAACTAATATGATGAAATACATTTACTACTACTACTACTACTTAATATAAACTTTGTTGTTGATGTGTTAAGGAGTTTTATTTAACATAAATAAAAAAATTAAAATAAGAAAAATAATGAATAATCAGTTTTATTCGAAAATTTTACATGACTTCTTGAATGAAGAAAGGTTTTTGTGGTATGAACATGAGATTATTTTGAAGAAATTAAAAACTCAATTCGATGAATATGCATTTTATAAGAAAAGTAAATCAAAATTTGGATATCATTACACCAATTGTGTGTGGTCCAACGATGAAACAACTTGTGGACCTGATACCTGTAAATGTTCCCTTATCGATAAAAGTTGGGAACAAGCATTATGTATAATGAATTTTTATAATAATTTAAAAACATAGACTTTATAAACAGTTCTACAGTCGTCGTCGTCGTTGTGACTTGATTAGTACTAAACAATGTCGGAGGAGAGAATTTTAGTTGTAGACGTACAAGGTTTTTATCTCAACAATAAATTCATTGTAAAAGAACTGAGTATTTCAATTGACGACTCACAAGTACAAACATTTATTATTAAACCACCTTTTCCATATTCATTGTTGACAACAAAAGAAAAAGATTCAATTAATTGTCTTTATAATCATCATCATGGATTAAAATGGAAAGATGGCGATTCAACCTTAACAAATATTATGGAATATTATATTGCGCATGTTAAAGATAAAAATTTTATTTATTATGCTAAAGGATTAGAAAAAATTAAGTGGATTCAAAATATTTTTAAGGATAAAATTAATTTTTATAACCTAGATGATCTAAATTGTCCAAATTTAAAAACATTATATCAAAATGATAAATCTGTAAATGTTTGTTGTTATCATAGAAAATATTGTATATGTGCTCAAAAAAATGTAATACTCTTAAGAAAGTTTATTAAATCAAATATTAATAAAGAAAACATAAAATTATAAAAGACATTTTTTTATTTATTATTTAACACTTAAATCAGATAAAATAATCATCAAACATCAGTTCATTCTGAATACTTGTAATGTCAATAACGATCTCTTTAACCGGAAACACTTCAACTTTGGTTGGAGAATATTTTCCTCCAATTGAACTGTCTACAAATTATGTTTGTGGACTTATTGATTTTGTAGCATTCAATTCCATACCCAATGTAGATGTTCACAACAATTTGTTTCATATAGGAAATCATGTTATTACTATTCCAGTTGGTTCATACGAACTTGAAGATATTGATTTTTTCCTAAACTCAAGCTTAAACGATATTGATGAACCAATTTATCTAAAAATTGAAGCTAACAATAACACACTTAAAACTGAAATAACCTCATCAATGGATATAGATTTTTCACAACCAAACAGTATAGGAAAGTTGCTCGGATTTAGCAAAAGAAAATTAGAAGTAAATTCAACTGAATATTATAACACTGATCAAATTCTTCAAAATGATAAATCTTTGGAAGTTGTGATTGTAGATATTAATCAATTGAATACTACAAGGTTATTTGAATCTGATTTACCTACACATATTACGAATGTTAATACAATACGCATTGAAAGCAACTTAACAACCGGTTCATTTATTAATAATACTTCGAATCATACTATTCATGAATTTCCTCTTGATGTTCCTCCAGGATATAAAATAAACGAAAAACCTCGAAATGTTATTTATTTACCCGTCAACTGTCAACAAATAAACAACATAACGATTAGAATCTTAAATCAAGACGGTGAACTTATAAATTTTAGAGGAGAAAAAATCACTCTTAGACTCCACTTCAAACCAGAATAATGATCATTTACAATAAAAACATAGTGCAAAGAGGATTTCCATTCAATCCCTCATCAACTCACATTCGAGAAAGTATAAAAAATAAAAAACTGTTGTCCTCATCTAATACAGAATACTTAAAATCATTAGGATTTAATCTTCAACCATGAATGAAATACTAAATGTCCTTCAAAAACCTATATATGATGAGAGTATTGTAAAAAGAGAATATCATAGTTACTCTCCATATCTAAAATCATTCAACAACAATGATGAAATTCGTATACCAATTCAAAATCAGGATCTCTTTGTCTTACCAAGTGAGAGTATGATTTACATTCATGGTTTTATAGTAAAGAAGGAAGCAAACAAAGAGGTTCCAGCTATAGATGTGAAATTAAAAAACAACTTTGCTTCATATTTGTTTGATGAAATTCGTTACGAAATTAATGGTTTTGAAGTTGATCGTACACGCAAACTTGGAATTTCATCCACCATGAAAAATTTTGTATCATTGAATAAGGCTGAAAGTGCTACACTAAAAAACGCTGGTTGGTGTCTTAACGAAACTTTTGTTTTAGAAAAAAGTCATTTTAGCTGTTGTATACCTCTGAAAATGTTGCTGGGTTTTGCTGAAGATTATAACAAAATACTATTAAATTCGAAACATGAGCTCATTCTTCAACGTTCTACATCCGATGAGAGATCATATTATTCTACAAATACAACTGATCAGTTGAAATTAACAATTCTGGATATAACATGGAAAATGCCACACATTCAACTATCGGACTTTGCAAAATTGGAAATGTTTAAGATAATCAACAGCAAACATTCTATACCAATTGCATTTCGTAGTTGGGATTGTCATGTAAATCCTGCACTACCAACGAATACAAAGGTTTTATGGAATGTGAAGCTTTCTCCACAAAACGAAAGACCACGATTTCTTATAATTGGTTTACAAAAAGAGAAAAGTAAAGAACAAGGAAATATATTTGACCATTGTAATATCTCTAATTTAAAAGTATATCTAAACTCAGAGTCATATCCATATGATGATTTAAATAATCGTTTCGAAATGGGTCAGTATTCTGTTCTATATAATATGTATGCAAAATTTCAACAAAGCTTTTACATGCGAGAACCTGAACCATTGCTGGATGTTAATGATTACAAGTCTTACGCACCGCTTATTGTTGTTGATGTTTCACATCAAAATGAGACTGTTAAAATTGGACCTATTGATGTACGAATTGAATTTGATACTGAAGCAAACAAACCAATTCCAGAAAAAACATCAGCATACTGTTTAGTTATTCATGATCGGTTAATCGAATACTCACCTCTAACAAGCGAAATTAGAAAAATTATTTAATTATAATATTTCTTTTAAAATTTTTAATAAATGAAAAAAAAAAAAATGTTTATATATATATATAAATAAAACAAGATCTTTTTAATTCTTAATCGATGTATTTTATTAAAACATTTATAGTTTCTTTTTAGTTTAGCTTCGAAAACAAAAATTTTAAACATAAATGACCACAATTTATTGTATTAAAATTTTGATATCTATCATAATTATAACTAATGTTTTTTCCTAAATATTTTATTAATTGTTTTGGTGGTTGCAAATTGCCAAAGCTATCAAAATATTCGATTTGATTGTTGTTTTTCCAGTATGCTACCCAATGTGTGCCAGGTCCCTTTGAAGTATCCAGATTGATTATTCCACATTCTTTTTTAAATGGTTTGCTTGGAAGAGTGTTGCACATAAACACACCTCTAAAATTTGGAATATGTTTTGCATATTTTCTCAAGTCTACATCAGAAAGGGCTCTTTTAGGTAGCTTCATTAAAAATTTTGTTGATAAGGCTTTAAATATAATCCAAAACCTTTTTTATATGGTTTTAAGAACATGCCTTTTCCCATCGCAATGGCTTCCATTGTATTATTGTGTCGTTTTGCTTCAGTCAGCTGTTCCTTTCCATTTTTAACTGCATTGATTGCTTTTGTAATACCAGATACACCACCAGCTAAACCACCAAGTGCACCCAGTGCAGCAAATATAGGGGCAAGTGGAAGAAAACCTCCAGATTTTGGTAGCGGTATTATTCGAGGTGTTTTTATTAACGATTTTTTCTTCCCCTTGAAAATATTGTTTACAACTTTTCGTGAAATCTTTATAGCATCTTTCAAGTTTTCACTTTTCTTTATATTCTTTCTTGCACTTTTCAATGCATGTGTAAATAGTTTGTGGGTATTTACTGGAGACGACTTTTTAGTTTTACTAATAACGTTACCCATACCGAATTTTGTTTTTGCTTTCATTGTAGTAGCAACAAACCAAGCGTTTGATTTTTCACCCAAACTACTATCGCTTGCTTTGACCCTTTGCCAAGCCTTTTCAGTTAAAATTCTATCAGCAATATGTCTTTTCTCTAAATCTTTATTGTTTGAGTATGCTATATCGTGCTCTCTGCAAGCAGTATCCAATGGATTGATTCCTTGATCACCTCTAGCTAAACGTTTCTTTAATTTTGTACCAGGTCCGCAAAATTGATAACCGGGTAGATGAAGTTCAATGGGAAGTTTATTAATTATTTTATTTAGAAAACCTTTACCAATGAAGGATGGATGGCGACTGAATAACTTTTTATAAATGATAGTCATATCTATTGATACTTTATCGATTAAAGATTGATTGAAATTAAATTGATTGAAAACAAATAAAAGAGACTGGTTTATATATTATGTTATCATTAGATTTCAGAATGCGTTTTTTTTAAACAACATAAAAGGATTGATGTAAAGAATATCGAATCAAAGTTCGATTCATCAAATAAAATTCGTCATAGTTCATTACTACCGAATTCTATTCGAGCTCTTATTGTGGGTCCATCAAATTGCGGAAAAACAAATGTTATGATCAGTCTTATTGAAAGTCCTCATGGATTGAAATTTAAAAATATTTACTTATATTCAAAGTCAACACAACAACCGAAATATAAGTACTTAGAAAGTCTAATTAAACCCATTAAGGAGATAAATTTTTCATCATTTTCTAATAATGATGATGTTCTATCCCCAGACGAAGTTAAACCGAATTCAATATTTATATTCGATGATATAGCTTGTGAGAAACAAAATCATGTACGTTCTTACTTCTGTATGGGTCGCCATAAAGACATTGATAGTTTTTATTTATGTCAAACTTATACACGTATACCAAAACACTTGATTCGCGATAATGCAAATATGATTATAATTTTTAAACAGGATGTAATGAATATTAAGCATATTTACAATGATCATGTTGGTTCTGATATGACTTTAAAAACATTTCATAAGTTATGTGCCGAGTGTTGGAAAGAAAAATATGGTTTTCTAGTTATTAACAAAGATGATTCTATGAATAATGGTCGATATAGAAAAGGTTTCGATATATTTATAAATCTATAAAAGAAATATTACAGATATTTTAAAATCAGTACAAGATTAATTATTAAACTAATAACTTCTCAACTATAATCTGATACTAGCTATTAAATTGATAACTGCTAAACTGATCTGTTTTGAATCTGTTTCTAATTCAATCTATAAATATGAATACAAATCTGGTTAATAATCTTATTAAAACTCGAAATATTTTAAAAAAGAAATATAAGAATATTTTGCTTGGAGAAATTGCAAATGATGAATTGTTGGAAAAGACATTGAAACCAATATCAAAACCATTAAAAGAATTAGTTCAATCAACTAGTAATAATAATAATAATAACACCATTATAAAACATGAAAAATATCCGGATGACTCTTTTAAACATGATCTTGAGAATAATAAAGTTGCCTTCAGTACACCATATAAAAAGAGTAAGCTTGATTATAACACGTTTTCTCCAAACTTTAATAACAAGAAAATCGAGGAAAGTTCAAACACGTTTCAATCATTTGATGATGAAAATGATCATGATGACTATGATGATGATGATGATGATAATAATAATGTTAATGTTGATAATGAGGATGATAACAATGATGATGATAACACCATTACAATACATCCCAATCAAAGTATTCAATATAATTTATCAAAAGTTAACTTAAATATATATGATAAAACCTATGGTCCTCATAAGGATAAAAATCAAATATGGAGACTAGGTAATGAACCCATCACTTTCAATTCAACCAATATTACTGTAGGTAATTTAAAATGGCCCTTCACATCAGGCTTATATGAATTGTTAGTTTATAAGAAACCAATCAGTTATAATAAAACAGATTTAAATAATTATAAACAAATATTGGAGATGACTAATGTCCATAAACGAAATAACAGTATTAATGGTCAAATTAAAGGAAATCGTTCAATTAAATATACAACGATTATTAAAAACCTATTTAAACAACAACAGAAAATTCATAAGGGAAAAGGTTTAATGAAGTTGAATAGAAAAAAGACCAATTATGTTTATTGGGATGATCCTAACGAATTGGTTGATAGATTGCGTCTTTTGATTTCATCCACAACAGCTGGTCACTCAAATCATAATAATGAAATTGTATCAATTATTGAGGAATTGAGAGAAGCAAAAATTATTATATAAATAGACTTAAAAATATTTAACAATTAATATTCATAAAATGCCTATCGATAAGTTTGGACATTATATTGAAAAATCTGCAACATACCAAAATCAACATTTCAAGATTCATTTAGATAGTGATCGTAATTTCAACTTTAACTTACGGAGAATAAAAAATATTGCTAGTCCTGTATTGGAAAATGATGCTGTGAACAAAATTTATATGAAAAGTTATTTTAATGAAATAAAGAAACAACTGGATACAATGTATATGGAGAGAATTAAGGAAATGGAGGATCGTTTTAACGAAATAATACGACAACAAAACGTGTTGACTACAGAAAAATTTGATAATGTAGAAACACGTTTAAGTAAATTAATACATGATCAAAGTATAATACTAAATAATCTCAATCAATCACTAAAAGAAATGAGATCATTATTTAATTACAAAATTGATTCAGTTGAAGAACGTCTAAATGAAAAACGAAGCTCATTACAAACCGTTTAAACATAGATATATATATAAATCGTTTTTGATTTAAATTCAATATCAGCAGCATTTAAATTGATGTAATCTAAGATAGATGTTAGAAATGGAGCGACAAGAAGTGGTTCAGGAGCTTCATAAGCAAGCACGTAGAAATTTCATTCGACGTCGAGTGGTGATCAAGGGAATTGATGATCTTTGGCAAGCAGATCTTGTTGAAATGGGTGTTTACTCAAAATATAACAAAGGCTATAGATTTATTTTAACAGTTATAGATACATTTTCAAAGTTTGCTTGGGCTGTACCCGTAAAATCGAAAGGTAGTGAAGATATTACCAATGCTATGAAATCTATTTTTTCGCTAAAGAGAATTCCAAAAAACTTGCAAACAGATAATGGTAAAGAGTTCTATAATAAAATATTTCAAAACTTGATGAAAAAACATAATATCAATCACTATTCTACATATAGTATCATGAAAGCGTCTATTGTAGAACGATTTAATAGAACTCTAAAAGGAATGATGTGGAAAAAGTTTAGTCTACAAGGAAATTATCAATGGATACATATATGCAAGGATTTAATTAATGAATATAATAATAAAAAACATAGAACAATTGGAATGAAGCCAAATGCTGTTAACATAGAAAATGAAAGTTCTATATTAAAACAAGCCTATAATCATCCCAAAATATATAAATTTGGTAAACTAAAAGTTGGAGATCACGTTCGAATTAGCAAATATAAACATATTTTTTCAAAAGGATATACTCCAAACTGGACAACTGAAATTTTTAAAATTCGTACTTTACAGAACACAAACCCCATTACTTATTTATTGGAAGACTATCAAAGGAATCCGATTGTTGGTGGATTCTATGAACATGAACTATTAAAGACACATTTTCCAAATACATACTTGATTGAAAATGTTATTAAAACTAAGGGGCACCAGGCGTACGTAAAATGGTTGGGATTTTCCAATCAACATAATTCTTGGATCAATAAAGATGAACTTCAATAATATTATATATACTTCAAAATGAGATTTATTTTTATTATATTATAAAATTCTCAAAAAAATAAAATAATATATAAAAAAGTTTTGTTTTGATTTTTTTTTATTTCTAAACGATTAAATTTTATATCAACTTAGTTGAGTAAGGTTAAGAACAAGCACGATTAAATTTTATTCACACAAAAACAAATTGTGGTTACTTGTGTTTAAAATTCCTATTCAATAGATAACTATAGTTTAAAATAAAAACAAACTAAAATATTTTAATGATATTCTTTATTTATTTATTTATTGTTTTTTCACGTTGTATATATTCACTTATAATCTAAAATCACTTAATACTATTGTACAATATTATCACTTGAAGATGATGTTAATACATTTTCATTGGGATATGATGATGATGGTTGTTGACTATTTATTGCATAATGTCCCCATGCATATGTATTAATACTATTATCTCTAATAAATCGCTTATCATCTAAATAACTTAATGCTAATTTACTAATGTGTTGAGTATATATTTCATGAATCTTTGATCTAAATACATACATAGAATCATAGTACATTTTTTTTTCAAATAAACATTTTCTAAAGTCATTAATCGTTAGTCTATTGGTTACGCATTTTTTAACTCCTTTAATCTTTTTAATTTCTTTTTCCTCTTCATCAATTTTAATTGAATACATTTTAGCGCGTAAACCAATGAACTCTTTAATTATTTTACCATTACATTCATCCTTCATCATTCCTAATACTTTTTTATTGACAAGCGGTAAATTATAGATATTATCTTTCGGATACCCAGATGTATCAAACTGATTTCGTACATCGTTTCTAATATCGTTGTATAGATCATCCGTTCTAATATCATATATAAACGAGTCCGTGTCCATGTAATTTAAATTAATATTTTCACAATATTTCGGTTTCATATATTCGTAGTGAAAATTATACATTTTATGTTTCGAAAGTTCCAAGACAGAAAATCCAATGTAAATGGGTTTGTCGTACACAGTTCGTACTCTTTTCAATTGAATCGCAACCATTTGTTCATGAATTTTCAGACAACTGTGAAAATTAGGTTTGGCAATAAGAGCTCTAGCTCCTAATCTCTTCCCCCTACTCTCCCATTCACATACTAATTTTATATCTTTTCTTTTGTCAACATTTTCCATTGTCTTCCCATATACTGCATTATTTAACAATTTAAAAAAGTTCTGTTCAAATACATTCTTACCCAATGTTCGGTGATAGTTATTTATATCAATATATTTTTTCAACCAATCTGATTGATTAAATTGAAGAATTCTATGAATTTTCCTTAAAATCAAACCATGTTGAAGACATTGTTGCAGATTGCGATAGTGTATTATGTAATTGGTTTTATTGTTTAAGTCTGTTATTAATTTATGCTGTTTCATGCCCCCAATTTTTTTATTTTCTGCACAGAATGGAAAATCGCTATGACGGTCGTGCAGTGTAATTGGATATTCCAAGTCTACTTCTAATATGTAACCAATTTCTGAGTCTTCTTCCACTACATGTATATTAAAGTCTTCAACGTTTTCAAACCATTTAAAATTTTTAAAGGGAAGATACTGCGACATTGCATATCCATATAAATTATTTACATCAAAATACATTAGATAATTTGATTCTTTTGTGGGATCATAATCATTAACGTATTTATTATTTACTATGGTGTGCCGTTTACTACACTGAACAATACCTCCCCTAATACCTCGTACAACGAAATTGTACATGTTAATATCTGTTAGTAATTCCAATTCTATTTTAGTTGTTTTCAACATTGCATCCCAAGATAAGCCTGGAGTAGTATAATATTGACAAGGGTCTAAATTGTAAATTTTCTTACAAACTTTACGGAAATTTTCAAATATATCACATAGCAAGAGAACATCTACTTTTAGATATAATAGAAGATAGTCCAACAATTTGTTGCAATTAAATGTATTCCAAACATTTTCAGCATGTTCATAATCATCTATACTGCACGACTCATTTGTAAGTTTATTAAAGAAACATGATCGCGGTGGTAGTTGTGTTTCCTCCAACCGATCAACTGAGTTAAGAAAGTCATATGGAAAGACACCTTTACGCTTCATTAAACTGAATTCATTATGAGTTTGATAGATTAATTTTACTGTCGTCAAGTCATCATCAGACAAATAGCTAGCTAGTTTTTCTAAGCTCGACGGCATAAATCGAAAAGAATCTAGAAAACGTAATTCTATTGTCTTATCATTATCACCATTATCATCATCCTCATCATCATCATCATTATCAACATCATTATCAATGCAATCATTAACCGAAATTCTTTTCGATATAGATACATATAATTCCTTATTGAAAGGAATTATATTTATATCACCTTTAATACATGATAATTCTCTAATAAACAAATGACAATCATATGCCGAAAGATTGTGAAAAAATATCGGAATGAAGTTTGCAATTTGAAATTCTAAATTGCATTTTTTGTGTGCGGGACCTCTATATTCACCCGTTAGATGACAATGATCAGCCACACGATCTTCAACAGATAACAAACATTCACAAATGTGACAAATTTTGTCCTCCATTTGTCTGATCTGTTGAAGTGGTGTTAAGGAATTCATTGGTTTTACTACACTTAAATAATTCTTATAGATATATCTTACATCTTTAACTAAACTCTTAAAGAAATGATTAGGTGCGTCATCAGCACCATTATAAATTCTAAATATATCTAAATTAGAGTTAAATATACATTTAATATAATAACTGTATGCAAATGGAATGTGCTTTTGTATAGATTTAATATTTGCAGAATTTTGAATATCAACTGATTTTAGAATACATTCAAAATCAGCGTATACTATAAAAGGTACATCCATTTGCTTTTTAAAATTCCTAAAACTTACTAAATTATTGTCTTCAGTTGGCATCTTAGTTATCATTTTATTGCAATGCTGTTTGTGTATGTTTAATGATGAATGAGAATGGAAATGTATTAAACAGGTATTGCATACATATGCCATAGTTTTATGTTTCGTTACTTGACTTTTAATTAATCTGTAAATATAAAGAAAAACTTAATTAGTATAAAATTATTGAAGAATATATATTCTTTACAATTACCTTGATATATTTTTTATCCATACATAATGGAATCTTCCTTCTCCTTCCTCCAAAAGCAACAAATTGATGTGTTGGAATTTTTCCTGCACAGTAAAATAGTATGGACCGACTATATTATTATCATCGTCCAATCCAAACACATTAATACTTATATCAGGATTTTTACTTTCGAACACTTTGATTTTATTAAGTGGTAGAGGAAAATGCAGACTTTTAAAATTTAATATTATATTATTTTCAAGCGTTATGATTTCTTCATTTATGTTGTTAACTTTATATGATGAACATCTATTGGTATGCAAATCAACTGGATAAAGTGCTGATATTATAGCCCACTTAAAACAATATATATCAGTATTTTGGACATTGATGCAAGCAAACTTTCTCTGTATTGTTAGAGGTAATGGAATATATTGTGACCCTTTAATACATTTATATTTGTTGACATTGATTTCAAGATGTGATATTTTAATTAATGACCATCCGCTATCACGTTCCTGAAATTCACTAATTTTTTTAATTATATTATTACATTGTTCATTATAAAGGTCAATAATGTCATCACTTGTCGTTGATATGCTTAGGATCACCATTTTTGTTTGATGCGATTTAACTTCTATGATACATGTATCATGATCTTCCTTAACCAACATATACTCGCAAAATAATTCAATATTAAATTTTACACTCGAATATTCCTGTGTCACATTATATAACAATTCCATGACATTGTCTCTAATTGTATACAGAAAGTTTTCTGGTATTAAATCAGTTTCATTGCTATTTTCAATCAAATATGTTATGATGCGATTATTGAATACAGACTTGATACACTTTAAACTACCGTCATAGTTATTATATTTCTCTGTTTTTTCCGCACTGTTAGTTTTATGCATATTTGTTCTTATATGATAATGCCATTTAGTATTTGATATATATGTTCTACATTTGTCACAATATATATTGATTGCACCGCTGTCTGATATAGTATGAGAGTGTTGTTCCCATTCCTCGCGGTTTGAAAAATATAGCTTACACGTTGTACACTTAAACGATGAGGAAGCCCCTTGATGATGTAATCTAATATGTCTCCTTAAATTTGTATTCATAGTGAACTCTTTCTTACAAAATTCACAAATAAATTTAGTCATTTTTATAAATATTTTTATTTAGACGTTGTTAGAGAAAAGTGGTTGAAATAAGAATGATGATATATTTGAACATATGCAGTATTTAATATCTTTCTTAGAGTATACGATTTACATATAACTTTTTTTATCAAATCAACTTCAATACATATACAATCACATACGCAATTATTTAATTATATTCCTATATTTACCTAAGCTGTAGATTTCAACCACAAACCACATTGAACATTCCAAAACCGTAAATATTTAATTATAAAAAACATTTTATATTAAAATAGTACCCTATTTTATACTAAACTATTTCTGTAATAATACACTACAAAAATTTTTTCATTTCATAGTTACATATATATTTCACACAAAACAAACAAATTCACTAATTACAGTTAAAGAATGCATATTTGTGTTTAAATAGTTTTATTTTAAAAAACATTTCTATCCATATATTCATTTCTTATCACAAACGTAAAATTTTTATAATTCTAATTATAAACTTTTTACAGCAATAGAAACCACTGCACCTGCGTTTGCTACAAATATTATCAACTTTTTATAAACTAACATACACACACACACACATACATATATTTTCAAAAACATACATACATACACACACGCACCCCCTCCACAACAAAATCAAAACCCTACAATCGTCACACCATCTTTGCGGTTTGACACCCTACCTAAAGAACATCGGTAATGGTCGACTTTCGTACAACATACCCCTATTCCATACAACACAATGTAGCAAACCAATCAACTAACTTAAATGCCGGCTGTACCGTAGGCATGATCCCAATTTTGTATGAGGATCATGGTCGCGAAACCCCACAAACAACCTACTCAGCTCCCAGTCAGTTTTCCTACTATTTACAATAGGATCCAGGTCTGCCTCGCGAATCCTTATATAGAAATCTATATATTACGGGGCCCGAAGACAGAGAATTTAGTAGGAGATTATTATGCAGCTCCCAGTCAGTTTTCCTCCTATTTACGATAGGATCCAGGTCTGCCTCGCGAATCCTTATATAGAAATCTATATATTACGGGGCCCGAAGACAGAGAATTTAGTAGGAGATTATTATGCAGCTCCCAGTCAGTTTTCCTCCTATTTACGATAGGATCCAGGTCTGCCTCGCGAATCCTTATATAGAAATCTATATATTACGGGGCCCGAAGACAGAGAATTTAGTAGGAGATTATTATGCAGCTCCCAGTCAGTTTTCCTCCTATTTACGATAGGATCCAGGTCTGCCTCGCGAATCCTTATATAGAAATCTATATATTACGGGGCCCGAAGACAGAGAATTTAGTAGGAGATTATTATGCAGCTCCCAGTCAGTTTTCCTCATATTTACGATAGGATCCAGGTCTGCCTCGCGAATCCTTATATAGAAATCTATATATTACAGGGGCCCGAAGACAGAGAATTTAGTAGGAGATTATTATGCAGCTCCCAGTCAGTTTTCCTCCTATTTACGATAGGATCCAGGTCTGCCTCGCGAATCCTTATATATTACGGGGCCCGAAGACAGATAATTTAGTAGGAGATTATTATGCAGCTCCCAGTCAGTTTTCCTCCTATTTACGATAGGATCCAGGTCTGCTTCGCGAATCCTTATATAGAAATCAATATATTACGGGGCCCGAAGACAGAGAATTTAGTAGGAGATTATTATGCAGCTCCCAGTCAGTTTTCCTCCTATTTACGATAGGATCCAGGTCTGCGCTCGCGAATACTTATATAGAAATCAATATATTACGGGGCCCGAAGACAGAGAATTTAGTAGGAGATTATTATGCAGCTCCCAGTCAGTTTTCCTCCTATTTACGATAGGATCCAGGTCTGCCTCGCGAATCCTTATATAGAAATCTATATATTACGGGGCCCGAAGACAGAGAATTTAGTAGGAGATTATTATGCAGCTCCCAGTCAGTTTTCCTCCTATTTACGATAGGATCCAGGTCTGCCTCGCGAATCCTTATATAGAAATCTATATATTACGGGGCCCGAAGACAGAGAATTTAGTAGGAGATTATTATGCAGCTCCCAGTCAGTTTTCCACCTATTTACGATAGGATCCAGGTCTGCTTCGCGAATCCTTATATAGAAATCAATATATTACGGGGCCCGAAGACAGAGAATTTAGTAGGAGATTATTATGCAGCTCCCAGTAAGTTTTCCTCTTATTTACGATAGGATCCGGGTCTGCCTCGCGAATCCTTATATAGAAATCTATATATTACGGGGCCCGAAGACAGAGAATTTAGTAGGAGATTATTATGCAGCTCCCAGTCAGTTTTCCTCCTATTTACGATAGGATCCAGGTCTGCCTCGCGAATCCTTATATAGAAATCTATATATTACGGGGCCCGAAGACAGATAATTTAGTAGGAGATTATTATGCAGCTCCCAGTCAGTTTTCCTCCTATTTACGATAGGATCCAGGTCTGCCTCGCGAATCCTTATATCGAAATCTATATATTACGGGGCCCGAAGACATAGAATTTAGTAGGAGATTATTATGCAGCTCCCAGTCAGTTTTCCTCCTATTTACGATAGGATCCAGGTCTGCCTCGCGAATCCTTATATAGAAATCTATATATTACGGGGCCCGAAGACAGAGAATTTAGTAGGAGATTATTATGCAGCTCCCAGTAAGTTTTCCTCTTATTTACGATAGGATCCGGGTCTGCCTCGCGAATCCTTATATAGAAATCTATATATTACGGGGCCCGAAGACAGAGAATTTAGTAGGAGATTATTATGCAGCTCCCAGTCAGTTTTCCTCCTATTTACGATAGGATCCAGGTCTGCCTCGCGAATCCTTATATAGAAATCTATATATTACGGGGCCCGAAGACAGAGAATTTAGTAGGAGATTATTATGCAGCTCCCAGTCAGTTTTCCTCCTATTTACGATAGGATCCAGGTCTGCCTCGCGAATCCTTATATAGAAATCTATATATTACGGGGCCCGAAGACAGAGAATTTAGTAGGAGATTATTATGCAGCTCCCAGTCAGTTTTCCTCCTATTTACGATAGGATCCAGGTCTGCCTCGCGAATCCTTATATAGAAATCTATATATTACGGGGCCCGAAGACAGAGAATTTAGTAGGAGATTATTATGCAGCTCCCAGTCAGTTTTCCACCTATTTACGATAGGATCCAGGTCTGCTTCGCGAATCCTTATATAGAAATCAATATATTACGGGGCCCGAAGACAGAGAATTTAGTAGGAGATTATTATGCAGCTCCCAGTCAGTTTTCCTCCTATTTACGATAGGATCCAGGTCTGCCTCGCGAATCCTTATATAGAAATCTATATATTACGGGGCCCGAAGACAGAGAATTTAGTAGGAGATTATTATGCAGCTCCCAGTAAGTTTTCCTCTTATTTACGATAGGATCCGGGTCTGCCTCGCGAATCCTTATATAGAAATCTATATATTACGGGGCCCGAAGACAGAGAATTTAGTAGGAGATTATTATGCAGCTCCCAGTCAGTTTTCCTCCTATTTATGATAGGATCCAGGTCTGCCTCGCGAATCCTTATATAGAAATCTATATATTACGGGGCCCGAAGACAGAGAATTTAGTAGGAGATTATTATGCAGCTCCCAGTCAGTTTTCCTCCTATTTACGATAGGATCCAGGTCTGCCTCGCGAATCCTTATATAGAAATCTATATATTACGGGGCCCGAAGACAGATAATTTAGTAGGAGATTATTATGCAGCTCCCAGTCAGTTTTCCTCCTATTTACGATAGGATCCAGGTCTGCCTCGCGAATCCTTATATCGAAATCTATATATTACGGGGCCCGAAGACAGAGAATTTAGTAGGAGATTATTATGCAGCTCCCAGTCAGTTTTCCTTCTATTTACGATAGGATCCAGGTCTGCCTCGCGAATCCTTATATAGAAATCTATATATTACGGGGCCCGAAGACAGAGAATTTAGTAGGATATTATTATGCAGCTCCCAGTCAGTTTTCCTCCTATTTACGATAGGATCCAGGTCTGCCTCGCGAATCCTTATATAGAAATCTATATATTACGGGGCCCGAAGACAGATAATTTAGTAGGAGATTATTATGCAGCTCCCAGTCAGTTTTCCTCCTATTTACGATAGGATCCAGGTCTGCCTCGCGAATCCTTATATAGAAATCTATATATTACGGGGCCCGAAGACACAGAATTTAGTAGGAGATTATTATGCAGCTCCCAGTCAGTTTTCCTCCTATTTGCGATAGGATCCAGGTCTGCCTCGCGAATCCTTATATAGAAATCTATATATTACGGGGCCCGAAGACAGAGAATTTAGTAGGATATTATTATGCAGCTCCGAGTCAGTTTTCCTCCTATTTACGATAGGATCCAGGTCTGTCTCGCGAATCCTTATATAGAAATCTATATATTACGGGGCCCGAAGACAGAGAATTTAGTAGGATATTATTATGCAGCTCCCAGTCAGTTTTCCTCCTATTTACGATAGGATCCAGGTCTGCCTCGCGAATCCTTATATAGAAATCTATATATTACGGGGCCCGAAGACAGAGAATTTAGTAGGAGATTATTATGCAGCTCCCAGTCAGTTTTCCTCCTATTTACGATAGGATCCAGGTCTGCCTCGCGAATCCTTATATAGAAATCTATATATTACGGGGCCCGAAGACAGAGAATTTAGTAGGAGATTATTATGCAGCTCCCAGTCAGTTTTCCTCCTACTTACGATAGGATCCAGGTCTGCCTCGCGAATCCTTATATAGAAATCTATATATTACGGGGCCCGAAGACAGAGAATTTAGTAGGATATTATTATGCAGCTCCCAGTCAATTTTCCTCCTATTTACGATAGGATCCAGGTCTGCCTCGCGAATCCTTATATAGAAATCTATATATTACGGGGCCCGAAGACAGAGAATTTAGTAGGATATTATTATGCAGCTCCCAGTCAGTTTTCCTCCTATTTACGATAGGATCCAGGTCTGCCTCGCGAATCCTTATATAGAAATCTATATATTACGGGGCCCGAAGACAGAGAATTTAGTAGGAGATTATTATGCAGCTCCCAGTCAGTTTTTCTCCTATTTACGATAGGATCCAGGTCTGCCTCGCGAATCCTTATATAGAAATCTATATATTACGGGGCCCGAAGACAGAGAATTTAGTAGGATATTATTATGCAGCTCCCAGTCAGTTTTCCTCCTATTTACGATAGGATCCAGGTCTGCCTCGCGAATCCTTATATAGAAATCTATATATTACGGGGCCCGAAGACAGAGAATTTAGTAGGATATTATTATGCAGCTCCCAGTCAGTTTCCTCCTATTTACGATAGGATCCAGGTCTGCCTCGCGAATCCTTATATAGAAATCTATATATTACGGGGCCCGAAGACAGAGAATTTAGTAGGATATTATTATGCAGCTCCCAGTCAGTTTTCCTCCTATTTACGATAGGATCCAGGTCTGCCTCGCGAATCCTTATATAGAAATCTATATATTACGGGGCCCGAAGACAGAGAATTTAGTAGGAGATTATTATGCAGCTCCCAGTCAGTTTTCCTCCTGTTTACGATAGCATCCAGGTCTGCCTCGCGAATCCTTATATAGAAATCTATATATTACGGGGCCCGAAGACAGAGAATTTAGTAGGAGATTATTATGCAGCTCCCAGTCAGTTTTCCTCCTATTTACGATAGGATCCAGGTCTGCCTCGCGAATCCTTATATAGAAATCTATATATTACGGGGCCCGAAGACAGAGAATTTAGTAGGAGATTATTATGCAGCTCCCAGTCAGTTTTCCTCCTATTTACGATAGGATCCAGGTCTGCATCGCGAATCCTTATATAGAAATCTATATATTACGGGGCCCGAAGACAGAGAATTTAGTAAGAGATTATTATGCAGCTCCCAGTCAGTTTTCCTCCTATTTACGATAGGATCCAGGTCTGCCTCGCGATCCTTATATAGAAATCTATATATTACGGGGCCCGAAGACAGAGAATTTAGTAGGAGATTATTATGCAGCTCCCAGTCAGTTTTCCTCCTATTTACGATAGGATCCAGGTCTGCCTCGCGAATCCTTATATAGAAATCTATATATTACGGGGCCCGAAGACAGAGAATTTAGTAGGAGATTATTATGCAGCTCCCAGTCAGTTTTCCTCCTATTTACGATAGGATCCAGGTCTGCCTCGCGAATCCTTATATAGAAATCTATATATTACGGGGCCCGAAGACAGAGAATTTAGTAGGAGATTATTATGCAGCTCCCAGTCAGTTTTCCTCCTATTTACGATAGGATCCAGGTCTGCCTCGCGAATCCTTATATAGAAATCTATATATTACGGGGCCCGAAGACAGAGAATTTAGTAGGAGATTATTATGCAGCTCCCAGTCAGTTTTCCTCCTATTTACGATAGGATCCAGGTCTGCCTCGCGAATCCTTATATAGAAATCTATATATTACGGGGCCCGAAGACAGAGAATTTAGTAGGAGATTATTATGCAGCTCCCAGTCAGTTTTTCCTCCTATTTACGATAGGATCCAGGTCTGCCTCGCGAATCCTTATATAGAAATCTATATATTACGGGGCCCGAAGACAGAGAATTTAGTAGGAGATTATTATGCAGCTCCCAGTCAGTTTTCCTCCTAATTTACGATAGGATCCAGGTCTGCCTCGCGAATCCTTATATAGAAATCTATATATTACGGGGCCCGAAGACAGAGAATTTAGTAGGATATTATTATGCAGCTCCCAGTCAGTTTTCCTCCTATTTACGATAGGATCCAGGTCTGCCTCGCGAATCCTTATATAGAAATCTATATATTACGGGGCCCGAAGACAGAGAATTTAGTAGGAGATTATTATGCAGCTCCCAGTCAGTTTTCCTCCTATTTACGATAGGATCCAGGTCTGCCTCGCGAATCCTTATATAGAAATCTATATATTACGGGGCCCGAAGACAGAGAATTTAGTAGGAGATTATTATGCAGCTCCCAGTCAGTTTTCCTCCTATTTACGATAGGATCCAGGTCTGCCTCGCGAATCCTTATATAGAAATCTATATATTACGGGGCCCGAAGACAGAGAATTTAGTAGGAGATTATTATGCAGCTCCCAGTCAGTTTTCCCTCCTATTTACGATAGGATCCAGGTCTGCCTCGCGAATCCTTATATAGAAATCTATATATTACGGGGCCCGAAGACAGAGAATTTAGTAGGAGATTATTATGCAGCTCCCAGTCAGTTTTCCTCCTATTTACGATAGGATCCAGGTCTGCCTCGCGAATCCTTATATAGAAATCTATATATTACGGGGCCCGAAGACAGAGAATTTAGTAGGAGATTATTATGCAGCTCCCAGTCAGTTTTCCTCCTATTTACGATAGGATCCAGGTCTGCCTCGCGAATCCTTATATAGAAATCTATATATTACGGGGCCCGAAGACAGAGAATTTAGTAGGAGATTATTATGCAGCTCCCAGTCAGTTTTCCTCCTATTTACGATAGGATCCAGGTCTGCCTCGCGAATCCTTATATAGAAATCTATATATTACGGGGCCCGAAGACAGAGAATTTAGTAGGAGATTATTATGCAGCTCCCAGTCAGTTTTCCTCCTATTTACGATAGGATCCAGGTCTGCCTCGCGAATCCTTATATAGAAATCTATATATTACGGGGCCCGAAGACAGAGAATTTAGTAGGAGATTATTATGCAGCTCCCAGTCAGTTTTCCTCCTATTTACGATAGGATCCAGGTCTGCCTCGCGAATCCTTATATAGAAATCTATATATTACGGGGCCCGAAGACAGAGAATTTAGTAGGAGATTATTATGCAGCTCCCAGTCAGTTTTCCTCCTATTTACGATAGGATCCAGGTCTGCCTCGCGAATCCTTATATAGAAATCTATATATTACGGGGCCCGAAGACAGAGAATTTAGTAGGAGATTATTATGCAGCTCCCAGTCAGTTTTCCTCCTATTTACGATAGGATCCAGGTCTGCCTCGC
Organism: Gymnocheta viridis; assembly: GCA_956483585.1. Classification (NCBI taxonomy): domain Eukaryota; kingdom Metazoa; phylum Arthropoda; class Insecta; order Diptera; family Tachinidae; genus Gymnocheta; species Gymnocheta viridis. The sequence continues at coordinate 48,969 of CATQFJ010000029.1, forward strand.
GAATCCTTATATAGAAATCTATATATTACGGGGCCGAAGACAGAGAATTTAGTAGGAGATTATTATGCAGCTCCCAGTCAGTTTTCCTCCTATTTACGATAGGATCCAGGTCTGCCTCGCGAATCCTTATATAGAAATCTATATATTACGGGGCCCGAAGACAGAGAATTTAGTAGGAGATTATTATGCAGCTCCCAGTCAGTTTTCCTCCTATTTACGATAGGATCCAGGTCTGCCTCGCGAATCCTTATATAGAAATCTATATATTACGGGGCCCGAAGACAGAGAATTTAGTAGGAGATTATTATGCAGCTCCCAGTCAGTTTTCCTCCTATTTACGATAGGATCCAGGTCTGCCTCGCGAATCCTTATATAGAAATCTATATATTACGGGGCCCGAAGACAGAGAATTTAGTAGGAGATTATTATGCAGCTCCCAGTCAGTTTTCCTCCTATTTACGATATCATCCAGGTCTGCCTCGCGAATCCTTATATAGAAATCTATATATTACGGGGCCCGAAGACAGAGAATTTAGTAGGAGATTATTATGCAGCTCCCAGTCAGTTTTCCTCCTATTTACGATAGGATCCAGGTCTGCTCGCGAATCCTTATATAGAAATCTATATATTACGGGGCCCGAAGACAGAGAATTTAGTAGGAGATTATTATGCAGCTCCCAGTCAGTTTTCCTCCTATTTACGATATCATCCAGGTCTGCCTCGCGAATCCTTATATAGAAATCTATATATTACGGGGCCCGAAGACAGAGAATTTAGTAGGAGATTATTATGCAGCTCCCAGTCAGTTTTCCTCCTATTTACGATATCATCCAGGTCTGCCTCGCGAATCCTTATATAGAAATCTATATATTACGGGGCCCGAAGACAGAGAATTTAGTAGGAGATTATTATGCAGCTCCCAGTCAGTTTTCCTCCTATTTACGATCGGATCCAGGTCTGCCTCGCGAATCCTTATATAGAAATCTATATATTACGGGGCCCGAAGACAGAGAATTTAGTAGGAGATTATTATGCAGCTCCCAGTCAGTTTTTCCTCCTATTTACGATAGGATCCAGGTCTGCCTCGCGAATCCTTACATAGAAATCTATATATTACGGGATTATTATGCAGCCCCCAGTCAGTTTTCCTCCTATTTACGATAGGATCCAGGTCTGCCTCGCGAATCCTTATATAGAAATCTATATATTACGGGGCCCGAAGACAAAGAATTTAGTAGGAGATTATTATGCAGCTCCCAGTCAGTTTTCCTCCTATTTACGATAGGATCCAGGTCTGCCTCGCGAATCCTTACATAGAAATCTATATATTACGGGATTATTATGCAGCCCCCAGTCAGTTTTCCTCCTATTTACGATAGGATCCAGGTCTGCCTCGCGAATCCTTATATAGAAATCTATATATTACGGGGCCCGAAGACAGAGATTTAGTAGGAGATTATTATGCAGCTCCCAGTCAGTTTTCCTCCTATTTACGATAGGATCCCAGGTCTGCCTCGCGAATCCTTATATAGAAATCTATATATTACGGGGCCCGAAGACAAAGAATTTAGTAGGAGATTATTATGCAGCTCCCAGTCAGTTTTCCTCCTATTTACGATAGGATCCAGGTCTGCCTCGCGAATCCTTACATAGAAATCTATATATTACGGGATTATTATGCAGCCCCCAGTCAGTTTTCCTCCTATTTACGATAGGATCCAGGTCTGCCTCGCGAATCCTTATATAGAAATCTATATATTACGGGGCCCGAAGATAGAGAATTTAGTAGGAGATTATTATGCAGCTCCCAGTCAGTTTTCTCCTATTTACGATAGGATCCAGGTCTGCGTCCGCGAATCCTTACATAGAAATCTATATATTACGGGATTATTATGCAGCTCCCAGTCAGTTTTCCCTCCAATTTACGATAGGATCCAGGTCTGCCTCGCGAATCCTTATATAGAAATCTATATATTACGGGGCCCGAAGACAGAGAATTTAGTAGGAGATTATTATGCAGCTCCCAGTCAGTTTTCCTCCTATTTACGATAGGATCCAGGTCTGCCTCGCGAATCCTTATATAGAAATCTATATATTACGGGGCCCGAAGACAGAGAATTTAGTAGGAGATTATTATGCAGCTCCCAGTCAGTTTTCCTCCTATTTACGATAGGATCCAGGTCTGCCTCGCGAATCCTTTTATAGAAATCTATATATTACGGGGCCCGAAGACAGAGAATTTAGTAGGATATTATTATGCAGCTCCCAGTCAATTTTCCTCCTATTTACGATAGGATCCAGGTCTGCCTCGCGAATCCTTATATAGAAATCTATATATTACGGGGCCCGAAGACAGAGAATTTAGTAGGAGATTATTATGCAGCTCCCAGTCAGTTTTTCTCCTATTTACGATAGGATCCAGGTCTGCCTCGCGAATCCTTATATAGAAATCTATATATTACGGGGCCCGAAGACAGAGAATTTAGTAGGATATTATTATGCAGCTCCCAGTCAGTTTTCCTCCTATTTACGATAGGATCCAGGTCTGCCTCGCGAAATCCTTATATAGAAATCTATATATTACGGGGCCCGAAGACAGAGAATTTAGTAGGAGATTATTATGCAGCTCCCAGTCAGTTTTCCTCCTATTTACGATAGGATCCAGGTCTGCCTCGCGAATCCTTATATAGAAATCTATATATTACGGGGCCCGAAGACAGAGAATTTAGTAGGAGATTATTATGCAGCTCCCAGTCAGTTTTCCTCCTATTTACGATAGGATCCAGGTCTGCCTCGCGAATCCCTATATAGAAATCTATATATTACGGGGCCCGAAGACAGAGAATTTAGTAGGATATTATTATGCAGCTCCCAGTCAGTTTTCCTCCTATTTACGATAGGATCCAGGTCTGCCTCGCGAATCCTTATATAGAAATCTATATATTACGGGGCCCGAAGACAGAGAATTTAGTAGGAGATTATTATGCAGCTCCCAGTCAGTTTTCCTCCTATTTACGATAGGATCCAGGTCTGCCTCGCGAATCCTTATATAGAAATCTATATATTACGGGGCCCGAAGACAGAGAATTTAGTAGGAGATTATTATGCAGCTTCCAGTCAGTTTTCCTCCTATTTACGATAGGATCCAGGTCTGCCTCGCGAATCCTTATATAGAAATCTATATATTACGGGGCCCGAAGACAGAGAATTTAGTAGGAGATTATTATGCAGCTCCAGTCAGTTTTCCTCCTATTTACGATAAGATCCAGGTCTGCCTCGCGAATCCTTATATAGAAATCTATATATTACGGGGCCCGAAGACAGAGAATTTAGTAGGAGATTATTATGCAGCTCCCAGTCAGTTTTCCTCCTATTTACGATAGGATCCAGGTCTGCCTCGCGAATCCTTATATAGAAATCTATATATTACGGGGCCCGAAGACAGAGGAATTTAGTAGGAGATTATTATGCAGCTCCCAGTCAGTTTTCCTCCTATTTACGATAGGATCCAGGTCTGCCTCGAGAATCCTTATATAGAAATCTATATATTACGGTGCCCGAAGACAGAGAATTTAGTAGGAGATTATTATGCAGCTCCCAGTCAGTTTTCCTCCTATTTACGATAGGATCCAGGTCTGCTCGCGAATCCTTATATAGAAATCTATATATTACGGGGCCCGAAGACAGAGAATTTAGTAGGAGATTATTATGCAGCTCCCAGTCAGTTTTCCTCCTATTTACGATAGGATCCAGGTCTGCCTCGCGAATCCTTATATAGAAATCTATATATTACGGGGCCCGAAGACATAGAATTTAGTAGGAGATTATTATGCAGCTCCCAGTCAGTTTTCCTCCTATTTACGATAGGATCCAGGTCTGCCTCGCGAATCCTTACATAGAAATCTATATATTACGGGATTATTATGCAGCCCCCAGTCAGTTTTCCTCCTATTTACGATAGGATCCAGGTCTGCCTCGCGAATCCTTATATAGAAATCTATATATTACGGGGCCCGAAGACAGAGAATTTAGTAGGAGATTATTATGCAGCTCCCAGTCAGTTTTTCCTCCTATTTACGATAGGATCCAGGTCTGCCTCGCGAATCCTTATATAGAAATCTATATATTACGGGGCCCGAAGACAGAGAATTTAGTAGGAGATTATTATGCAGCTCCCAGTCAGTTTTCCTCCTATTTACGATAGGAATCCAGGTCTGCCTCGCGAATCCTTATATAGAAATCTATATATTACGGGGCCCGAAGACAGATAATTTAGTAGGAGATTATTATGCAGCTCACAGTCAGCTTTCCTCCTATTTACGATAGGATCCAGGTCTGCCTCGCGAATCCTTATATAGAAATCTATATATTACGGGACCCGAAGACAGAGAGTTTAGTAGGAGATTATTATGCAGCTCACAGTCAGTTTTCCTCCTATTTACGATAGGATCCAGCTCTGCCTCGCGAATCCTTATATAGAAATCTATATATTACGGGACCCGAAGACAGAGAGTTTAGTAGGAGATTATTATGCAGCTCCCAGTCAGTTTTCCTCCTATTTACGATAGGATCCAGGTCTGCCTCGCGAATCCTTATATAGAAATCTATATATTAGTAGGAGATTATTATGCAGCTCCCAGTCAGTTTTCCTCCTATTTACGATAGGATCCAGGTCTGCCTCGCGAATCCTTATATAGAAATCTATATATTACGGGGCCCCGAAGACAGAGAATTTAGTAGGAGATTATTATGCAGCTCCCAGTCAGTTTTCCTCCTATTAACGATAGGATGCAGGTCTGCCTCGCGAATCCTTACATAGAAATCTATATATTACGGGATTATTATGCAGCTCCCCAGTCAGTTTTCCTCCTATTTACGATAGGATCCAGGTCTGCCTCGCGAATCCTTATATAGAAATCTATATATTACGGGGCCCGAAGACAGAGAATTTAGTAGGAGATTATTATGCAGCTCCCAGTCAGTTTTCCTCCTATTTACGATAGGATCCAGGTCTGCCTCGCGAATCCTTATATAGAAATCTATATATTACGGGGCCCGAAGACAGAGAATTTAGTAGGAGATTATTATGCAGCTCCCAGTCAGTTTTCCTCCTATTTACGATAGGATCCAGGTCTGCCTCGCGAATCCTTATATAGAAATCTATATATTACGGGATTATTATGCAGCTCCCAGTCAGTTTTCCTCCTATTTACGATAGGATCCAGGTCTGCCTCGCGAATCCTTATATAGAAATCTATATATTACGGGGCCCGAAGACAGAGAATTTAGTAGGAGATTATTATGCAGCTCCCAGTCAGTTTTCCTCCTATTTACGATAGGATCCAGGTCTGCCTCGCGAATCCTTACATAGAAATCTATATATTACGGGGCCCGAAGACAGAGAATTTAGTAGGAGATTATTATGCAACTCCCAGTCAGTTTTCCTCCTATTTACGATAGGATCCAGGTCTGCCTCGCGAATCCTTACATAGAAATCTATATATTACGGGGCCCGAAGACAGAGAATTTAGTAGGAGATTATTATGCAGCTCCCAGTCAGTTTTCCTCCTATTTACGATAGGATCCAGGTCTGCCTCGCGAATCCTTACATAGAAATCTATATATTACGGGGCCCGAAGACAGAGAATTTAGTAGGAGATATTATGCAACTCCCAGTCAGTTTTCCTCCTATTTACGATAGGATCCAGGTCTGCCTCGCGAATCCTTACATAGAAATCTATATATTACGGGGCCCGAAGACAGAGAATTTAGTAGGAGATTATTATGCAGCTCCCAGTCAGTTTTCCTCCTATTTACGATAGGATCCAGGTCTGCCTCGCGAATCCTTACATAGAAATCTATATATTACGGGGCCCGAAGACAGAGAATTTAGTAGGAGATTATTATGCAAGCTCCCAGTCAGTTTTCCTCCTATTTACGATAGGATCCAGGTCTGCCTCGCGAATCCTTACATAGAAATCTATATATTACGGGGCCCGAAGACAGAGAATTTAGTAGGAGATTATTATGCAGCTCCCAGTCAGTTTTCCTCCTATTTACGATAGGATCCAGGTCTGCCTCGCGAATCCTTACATAGAAATCTATATATTACGGGGCCCGAAGACAGAGAATTTAGTAGGAGATTATTATGCAACTCCCAGTCAGTTTTCCTCCTATTTACGATAGGATCCAGGTCTGCCTCGCGAATCCTTACATAGAAATCTATATATTACGGGGCCCGAAGACAGAGAATTTAGTAGGAGATTATTATGCAGCTCCCAGTCAGTTTTCCTCCTATTTACGATAGGATCCAGGTCTGCCTCGCGAATCCTTACATAGAAATCTATATATTACGGGGCCGAAGACAGAGAATTTAGTAGGAGATTATTATGCAGCTCCCAGTCAGTTTTCCTCCTATTTACGATAGGATCCAGGTCTGCCTCGCGAATCCTTACATAGAAATCTATATATTACGGGGCCCGAAGACAGAGAATTTAGTAGGAGATTATTATGCAGCTCCCAGTCAGTTTTCCTCCTATTTACGATAGGATCCAGGTCTGCCTCGCGAATCCTTACATAGAAATCTATATATTACGGGGCCCGAAGACAGAGAATTTAGTAGGAGATTATTATGCAGCTCCCAGTCAGTTTTCCTCCTATTTACGATAGGATCCAGGTCTGCCTCGCGAATCCTTACATAGAAATCTATATATTACGGGGCCCGAAGACAGAGAATTTAGTAGGAGATTATTATGCAGCTCCCAGTCAGTTTTCCTCCTATTTACGATAGGATCCAGGTCTGCCTCGCGAATCCTTACATAGAAATCTATATATTACGGGGCCCGAAGACAGAGAATTTAGTAGGAGATTATTATGCAGCTCCCAGTCAGTTTTCCTCCTATTTACGATAGGATCCAGGTCTGCCTCGCGAATCCTTACATAGAAATCTATATATTACGGGGCCCGAAGACAGAGAATTTAGTAGGAGATTATTATGCAGCTCCCAGTCAGTTTTCCTCCTATTTACGATAGGATCCCAGGTCTGCCTCGCGAATCCTTACATAGAAATCTATATATTACGGGGCCCGAAGACAGAGAATTTAGTAGGAGATTATTATGCAGCTCCCAGTCAGTTTTCCTCCTATTTACGATAGGATCCAGGTCTGCCTCGCGAATCCTTACATAGAAATCTATATATTACGGGCCCGAAGACAGAGAATTTAGTAGGAGATTATTATGCAGCTCCCAGTCAGTTTTCCTCCTATTTACGATAGGATCCAGGTCTGCCTCGCGAATCCTTACATAGAAATCTATATATTACGGGGCCGAAGACAGAGAATTTAGTAGGAGATTATTATGCAACTCCCAGTCAGTTTTCCTCCTATTTACGATAGGATCCAGGTCTGCCTCGCGAATCCTTACATAGAAATCTATATATTACGGGGCCCGAAGACAGAGAATTTAGTAGGAGATTATTATGCAGCTCCCAGTCAGTTTTCCTCCTATTTACGATAGGATCCAGGTCTGCCTCGCGAATCCTTACATAGAAATCTATATATTACGGGGCCCGAAGACAGAGAATTTAGTAGGAGATTATTATGCAGCTCCCAGTCAGTTTTCCTCCTATTTACGATAGGATCCAGGTCTGCCTCGCGAATCCTTACATAGAAATCTATATATTACGGGGCCCGAAGACAGAGAATTTAGTAGGAGATTATTATGCAGCTCCCAGTCAGTTTTCCTCCTATTTACGATAGGATCCAGGTCTGCCTCGCGAATCCTTACATAGAAATCTATATATTACGGGGCCCGAAGACAGAGAATTTAGTAGGAGATTATTATGCAGCTCCCAGTCAGTTTTCCTCCTATTTACGATAGGATCCAGGTCTGCCTCGCGAATCCTTACATAGAAATCTATATATTACGGGGCCCGAAGACAGAGAATTTAGTAGGAGATTATTATGCAGCTCCCAAGTCAGTTTTCCTCCTATTTACGATAGGATCCAGGTCTGCCTCGCGAATCCTTACATAGAAATCTATATATTACGGGGCCCGAAGACAGAGAATTTAGTAGGAGATTATTATGCAGCTCCCAGTCAGTTTTCCTCCTATTTACGATAGGATCCAGGTCTGCCTCGCGAATCCTTACATAGAAATCTATATATTACGGGGCCCGAAGACAGAGAATTTAGTAGGAGATTATTATGCAGCTCCCAGTCAGTTTTCCTCCTATTTACGATAGGATCCAGGTCTGCCTCGCGAATCCTTACATAGAAATCTATATATTACGGGGCCCGAAGACAGAGAATTTAGTAGGAGATTATTATGCAGCTCCCAGTCAGTTTTCCTCCTATTTACGATAGGATCCAGGTCTGCCTCGCGAATCCTTACATAGAAATCTATATATTACGGGGCCCGAAGACAGAGAATTTAGTAGGAGATTATTATGCAGCTCCCAGTCAGTTTTCCTCCTATTTACGATAGGATCCAGGTCTGCCTCGCGAATCCTTACATAGAAATCTATATATTACGGGGCCCGAAGACAGAGAATTTAGTAGGAGATTATTATGCAGCTCCCAGTCAGTTTTCCTCCTATTTACGATAGGATCCAGGTCTGCCTCGCGAATCCTTACATAGAAATCTATATATTACGGGGCCCGAAGACAGAGAATTTAGTAGGAGATTATTATGCAGCTCCCAGTCAGTTTTCCTCCTATTTACGATAGGATCCAGGTCTGCCTCGCGAATCCTTACATAGAAATCTATATATTACGGGGCCCGAAGACAGAGAATTTAGTAGGAGATTATTATGCAGCTCCCAGTCAGTTTTCCTCCTATTTACGATAGGATCCAGGTCTGCCTCGTCGAATCTTACATAGAAATCTATATATTACGGGGGCCCCGAAGACAGAGAATTTAGTAGGAGATTATTATGCAGCTCCCAGTCAGTTTTCCTCCTATTTACGATAGGATCCAGGTCTGCCTCGCGAATCCTTACATAGAAATCTATATATTACGGGGCCCGAAGACAGAGAATTTAGTAGGAGATTATTATGCAGCTCCCAGTCAGTTTTTCCTCCTATTTACGATAGGATCCAGGTCTGCCTCGCGAATCCTTACATAGAAATCTAATATTACGGGGCCCGAGACAGAGAATTTTTCCAGTTAGGGAGATTATTATGCAGCTCCCAGTCAGTTTTCCTCCTATTTACGATAGGATC
>CATQFJ010000030.1:0-23377 GCA_956483585.1 Gymnocheta viridis
TTAGTTATTTTTTTTTTAATTTAATACATTTTATTGAAAACAAAATGCTATGCAATGGCTTTGCCGCGGCAGTTCTCGAGTGCCACATGTCTTTTTTTATTGGCGTATCAGTAACGCTCCAAAAGAAAAGGCTATAGCCTTTTCTAAAATCAAAAAAAAATTTTGTTAGTTATTTTTTTTTAATTTAATACATTTTATTGAAAACAAAATGCTATGCAATGGCTTTGCCGCGGCAGTTCTCGAGTGCCGCATGTCTTTTTTTATTGGCGTATCAGTAACGCTCCAAAAGAAAAGGCTATAGCCTTTTCTAAAATTAAAAAAAATTATGTTAGTTATTTTTTTTTAATTTAATACATTTTATTGAAAACAAAATGCTATGCAATGGCTTTGCCGCGGCAGTTCTCGAGTGCCACATGTCTTTTTTTATTGGCGTATCAGTAACGCTCCAAAAGAAAAGGCTATAGCCTTTTCTAAAATTAAACAAAATTATGTTAGTTATTTTTTTTTTTAATTTAATACATTTTATTGAAAACAAAATGCTATGCAATGGCTTTGCCGCGGCAGTTCTCGAGTGCCACATGTCTTTTTTTATTGGCGTATCAGTAACGCTCCAAAAAAATTAAAAAAAATTATGTTAGTTATTTTTTTTTTAATTTAATACATTTTATTGAAAACAAAATGCTATGCAATGGCTTTGCCGCGGCAGTTCTCGAGTGCCACATGTCTTTTTTTATTGGCGTATCAGTAACGCTCCAAAAGAAAAGGCTATAGCCTTTTCTAAAATTAAACAAAATTATGTTAGTTATTTTTTTTTTTAATTTAATACATTTTATTGAAAACAAAATGCTATGCAATGGCTTTGCCGCGGCAGTTCTCGAGTGCCACATGTCTTTTTTTATTGGCGTATCAGTAACGCTCCAAAAAAATTAAAAAAAATTATGTTAGTTATTTTTTTTTTAATTTAATACATTTTATTGAAAACAAAATGCTATGCAATGGCTTTGCCGCGGCAGTTCTCGAGTGCCACATGTCTTTTTTTATTGGCGTATCAGTAACGCTCCAAAAGAAAAGGCTATAGCCTTTTCTAAAATTAAAAAAAATTATGTTAGTTATTTTTTTTTTAATTTAATACATTTTATTGAAAACAAAATGCTATGCAATGGCTTTGCCGCGGCAGTTCTCGAGTGCCACATGTCTTTTTTTATTGGCGTATCAGTAACGCTCCAAAAGAAAAGGCTATAGCCTTTTCTAAAATTAAAAAAAATTATGTTAGTTATTTTTTTTTTAATTTAATACATTTTATTGAAAACAAAATGCTATGCAATGGCTTTGCCGCGGCAGTTCTCGAGTGCCACATGTCTTTTTTTATTGGCGTATCAGTAACGCTCCAAAAGAAAAGGCTATAGCCTTTTCTAAAATTAAAAAAAATTATGTTAGTTATTTTTTTTTTAATTTAATACATTTTATTGAAAACAAAATGCTATGCAATGGCTTTGCCGCGGCAGTTCTCGAGTGCCACATGTCTTTTTTTATTGGCGTATCAGTAACGCTCCAAAAGAAAAGGCTATAGCCTTTTCTAAAATTAAAAAAAATTATGTTAGTTATTTTTTTTTTAATTTAATACATTTTATTGAAAACAAAATGCTATGCAATGGCTTTGCCGCGGCAGTTCTCGAGTGCCACATGTCTTTTTTTATTGGCGTATCAGTAACGCTCCAAAAAAATTAAAAAAAATTATGTTAGTTATTTTTTTTTTAATTTAATACATTTTATTGAAAACAAAATGCTATGCAATGGCTTTGCCGCGGCAGTTCTCGAGTGCCACATGTCTTTTTTTATTGGCGTATCAGTAACGCTCCAAAAGAAAAGGCTATAGCCTTTTCTAAAATTAAACAAAATTATGTTAGTTATTTTTTTTTTTAATTTAATACATTTTATTGAAAACAAAATGCTATGCAATGGCTTTGCCGCGGCAGTTCTCGAGTGCCACATGTCTTTTTTTATTGGCGTATCAGTAACGCTCCAAAAAAATTAAAAAAAATTATGTTAGTTATTTTTTTTTTAATTTAATACATTTTATTGAAAACAAAATGCTATGCAATGGCTTTGCCGCGGCAGTTCTCGAGTGCCACATGTCTTTTTTTATTGGCGTATCAGTAACGCTCCAAAAGAAAAGGCTATAGCCTTTTCTAAAATTAAAAAAAATTATGTTAGTTATTTTTTTTTTAATTTAATACATTTTATTGAAAACAAAATGCTATGCAATGGCTTTGCCGCGGCAGTTCTCGAGTGCCACATGTCTTTTTTTATTGGCGTATCAGTAACGCTCCAAAAGAAAAGGCTATAGCCTTTTCTAAAATTAAAAAAAATTATGTTAGTTATTTTTTTTTTAATTTAATACATTTTATTGAAAACAAAATGCTATGCAATGGCTTTGCCGCGGCAGTTCTCGAGTGCCACATGTCTTTTTTTATTGGCGTATCAGTAACGCTCCAAAAGAAAAGGCTATAGCCTTTTCTAAAATTAAAAAAAATTATGTTAGTTATTTTTTTTTTAATTTAATACATTTTATTGAAAACAAAATGCTATGCAATGGCTTTGCCGCGGCAGTTCTCGAGTGCCACATGTCTTTTTTTATTGGCGTATCAGTAACGCTCCAAAAGAAAAGGCTATAGCCTTTTCTAAAATTAAAAAAAATTATGTTAGTTATTTTTTTTTTAATTTAATACATTTTATTGAAAACAAAATGCTATGCAATGGCTTTGCCGCGGCAGTTCTCGAGTGCCACATGTCTTTTTTTATTGGCGTATCAGTAACGCTCCAAAAGAAAAGGCTATAGCCTTTTCTAAAATTAAAAAAAATTATGTTAGTTATTTTTTTTTTAATTTAATACATTTTATTGAAAACAAAATGCTATGCAATGGCTTTGCCGCGGCAGTTCTCGAGTGCCACATGTCTTTTTTTATTGGCGTATCAGTAACGCTCCAAAAAAATTAAAAAAAATTATGTTAGTTATTTTTTTTTTAATTTAATACATTTTATTGAAAACAAAATGCTATGCAATGGCTTTGCCGCGGCAGTTCTCGAGTGCCACATGTCTTTTTTTATTGGCGTATCAGTAACGCTCCAAAAGAAAAGGCTATAGCCTTTTCTAAAATTAAACAAAATTATGTTAGTTATTTTTTTTTTAATTTAATACATTTTATTGAAAACAAAATGCTATGCAATGGCTTTGCCGCGGCAGTTCTCGAGTGCCACATGTCTTTTTTTATTGGCGTATCAGTAACGCTCCAAAAGAAAAGGCTATAGCCTTTTCTAAAATTAAAAAAAATTATGTTAGTTATTTTTTTTTTAATTTAATACATTTTATTGAAAACAAAATGCTATGCAATGGCTTTGCCGCGGCAGTTCTCGAGTGCCACATGTCTTTTTTTATTGGCGTATCAGTAACGCTCCAAAAGAAAAGGCTATAGCCTTTTCTAAAATTAAAAAAAATTATGTTAGTTATTTTTTTTTTAATTTAATACATTTTATTGAAAACAAAATGCTATGCAATGGCTTTGCCGCGGCAGTTCTCGAGTGCCACATGTCTTTTTTTATTGGCGTATCAGTAACGCTCCAAAAGAAAAGGCTATAGCCTTTTCTAAAATTAAAAAAAAATTATGTTAGTTATTTTTTTTTTAATTTAATACATTTTATTGAAAACAAAATGCTATGCAATGGCTTTGCCGCGGCAGTTCTCGAGTGCCACATGTCTTTTTTTATTGGCGTATCAGTAACGCTCCAAAAAAATTAAAAAAAATTATGTTAGTTATTTTTTTTTTAATTTAATACATTTTATTGAAAACAAAATGCTATGCAATGGCTTTGCCGCGGCAGTTCTCGAGTGCCACATGTCTTTTTTTATTGGCGTATCAGTAACGCTCCAAAAAAATTAAAAAAAATTATGTTAGTTATTTTTTTTTTAATTTAATACATTTTATTGAAAACAAAATGCTATGCAATGGCTTTGCCGCGGCAGTTCTCGAGTGCCACATGTCTTTTTTTATTGGCGTATCAGTAACGCTCCAAAAGAAAAGGCTATAGCCTTTTCTAAAATTAAAAAAAATTATGTTAGTTATTTTTTTTTTAATTTAATACATTTTATTGAAAACAAAATGCTATGCAATGGCTTTGCCGCGGCAGTTCTCGAGTGCCACATGTCTTTTTTTACTGGCGTATCAGTAACGCTCCAAAAGAAAAGGCTATAGCCTTTTCTAAAATTAAAAAAAAATTATGTTAGTTATTTTTTTTTTAATTTAATACATTTTATTGAAAACAAAATGCTATGCAATGGCTTTGCCGCGGCAGTTCTCGAGTGCCACATGTCTTTTTTTATTGGCGTATCAGTAACGCTCCAAAAGAAAAGGCTATAGCCTTTTCTAAAATTAAACAAAATTATGTTAGTTATTTTTTTTTTAATTTAATACATTTTATTGAAAACAAAATGCTATGCAATGGCTTTGCCGCGGCAGTTCTCGAGTGCCACATGTCTTTTTTTATTGGCGTATCAGTAACGCTCCAAAAAAATTAAAAAAAATTATGTTAGTTATTTTTTTTTTAATTTAATACATTTTATTGAAAACAAAATGCTATGCAATGGCTTTGCCGCGGCAGTTCTCGAGTGCCACATGTCTTTTTTTATTGGCGTATCAGTAACGCTCCAAAAAAATTAAAAAAAATTATGTTAGTTATTTTTTTTTTAATTTAATACATTTTATTGAAAACAAAATGCTATGCAATGGCTTTGCCGCGGCAGTTCTTGAGTGCCACATGTCTTTTTTTATTGGCGTATCAGTAACGCTCCAAAAAAATTAAAAAAAATTATGTTAGTTATTTTTTTTTTAATTTAATACATTTTATTGAAAACAAAATGCTATGCAATGGCTTTGCCGCGGCAGTTCTCGAGTGCCACATGTCTTTTTTTATTGGCGTATCAGTAACGCTCCAAAAGAAAAGGCTATAGCCTTTTCTAAAATCAAAAAAAAATTTTTTTAGTTATTTTTTTTTTAATTTAATACATTTTATTGAAAACAAAATGCTATGCAATGGCTTTGCCGCGGCAGTTCTCGAGTGCCGCATGTCTTTTTTTATTGGCGTATCAGTAACGCTCCAAAAGAAAAGGCTATAGCCTTTTCTAAAATTAAAAAAAATTATGTTAGTTATTTTTTTTTAATTTAATACATTTTATTGAAAACAAAATGCTATGCAATGGCTTTGCCGCGGCAGTTCTCGAGTGCCACATGTCTTTTTTTATTGGCGTATCAGTAACGCTCCAAAAGAAAAGGCTATAGCCTTTTCTAAAATTAAACAAAATTATGTTAGTTATTTTTTTTTTTAATTTAATACATTTTATTGAAAACAAAATGCTATGCAATGGCTTTGCCGCGGCAGTTCTCGAGTGCCACATGTCTTTTTTTATTGGCGTATCAGTAACGCTCCAAAAGAAAAGGCTATAGCCTTTTCTAAAATTAAACAAAATTATGTTAGTTATATTTTTTTTAATTTAATACATTTTATTGAAAACAAAATGCTATGCAATGGCTTTGCCGCGGCAGTTCTCGAGTGCCACATGTCTTTTTTTATTGGCGTATCAGTAACGCTCCAAAAAAATTAAAAAAAATTATGTTAGTTATTTTTTTTTTAATTTAATACATTTTATTGAAAACAAAATGCTATGCAATGGCTTTGCCGCGGCAGTTCTCGAGTGCCACATGTCTTTTTTTATTGGCGTATCAGTAACGCTCCAAAAGAAAAGGCTATAGCCTTTTCTAAAATTAAACAAAATTATGTTAGTTATATTTTTTTTAATTTAATACATTTTATTGAAAACAAAATGCTATGCAATGGCTTTGCCGCGGCAGTTCTCGAGTGCCACATGTCTTTTTTTATTGGCGTATCAGTAACGCTCCAAAAAAATTAAAAAAAATTATGTTAGTTATTTTTTTTTTTATTTAATACATTTTATTGAAAACAAAATGCTATGCAATGGCTTTGCCGCGGCAGTTCTCGAGTGCCACATGTCTTTTTTTATTGGCGTATCAGTAACGCTCCAAAAGAAAAGGCTATAGCCTTTTCTAAAATTAAAAAAAATTATGTTAGTTATTTTTTTTTTAATTTAATACATTTTATTGAAAACAAAATGCTATGCAATGGCTTTGCCGCGGCAGTTCTCGAGTGCCACATGTCTTTTTTTATTGGCGTATCAGTAACGCTCCAAAAGAAAAGGCTATAGCCTTTTCTAAAATTAAAAAAAAATTATGTTAGTTATTTTTTTTTTAATTTAATACATTTTATTGAAAACAAAATGCTATGCAATGGCTTTGCCGCGGCAGTTCTCGAGTGCCACATGTCTTTTTTTATTGGCGTATCAGTAACGCTCCAAAAAAATTAAAAAAAATTATGTTAGTTATTTTTTTTTTAATTTAATACATTTTATTGAAAACAAAATGCTATGCAATGGCTTTGCCGCGGCAGTTCTTGAGTGCCACATGTCTTTTTTTATTGGCGTATCAGTAACGCTCCAAAAAAATTAAAAAAAATTATGTTAGTTATTTTTTTTTTAATTTAATACATTTTATTGAAAACAAAATGCTATGCAATGGCTTTGCCGCGGCAGTTCTCGAGTGCCACATGTCTTTTTTTATTGGCGTATCAGTAACGCTCCAAAAGAAAAGGCTATAGCCTTTTCTAAAATTAAAAAAAAATTATGTTAGTTATTTTTTTTTTAATTTAATACATTTTATTGAAAACAAAATGCTATGCAATGGCTTTGCCGCGGCAGTTCTCGAGTGCCACATGTCTTTTTTTATTGGCGTATCAGTAACGCTCCAAAAAAATTAAAAAAAATTATGTTAGTTATTTTTTTTTTAATTTAATACATTTTATTGAAAACAAAATGCTATGCAATGGCTTTGCCGCGGCAGTTCTCGAGTGCCACATGTCTTTTTTTATTGGCGTATCAGTAACGCTCCAAAAGAAAAGGCTATAGCCTTTTCTAAAATTAAAAAAAATTATGTTAGTTATTTTTTTTTTAATTTAATACATTTTATTGAAAACAAAATGCTATGCAATGGCTTTGCCGCGGCAGTTCTCGAGTGCCACATGTCTTTTTTTATTGGCGTATCAGTAACGCTCCAAAAGAAAAGGCTATAGCCTTTTCTAAAATTAAAAAAAATTATGTTAGTTATTTTTTTTTTAATTTAATACATTTTATTGAAAACAAAATGCTATGCAATGGCTTTGCCGCGGCAGTTCTCGAGTGCCACATGTCTTTTTTTATTGGCGTATCAGTAACGCTCCAAAAGAAAAGGCTATAGCCTTTTCTAAAATTAAAAAAAATTATGTTAGTTATTTTTTTTTAATTTAATACATTTTATTGAAAACAAAATGCTATGCAATGGCTTTGCCGCGGCAGTTCTCGAGTGCCACATGTCTTTTTTTATTGGCGTATCAGTAACGCTCCAAAAGAAAAGGCTATAGCCTTTTCTAAAATCAAAAAAAAATTTTGTTAGTTATTTTTTTTTTAATTTAATACATTTTATTGAAAACAAAATGCTATGCAATGGCTTTGCCGCGGCAGTTCTCGAGAGCCACATGTCTTTTTTTATTGGCGTATCAGTAACGCTCCAAAAGAAAAGGCTATAGCCTTTTCTAAAATTAAACAAAATTATGTTAGTTATTTTTTTTTAATTTAATACATTTTATTGAAAACAAAATGCTATGCAATGGCTTTGCCGCGGCAGTTCTCGAGTGCCACATGTCTTTTTTTATTGGCGTATCAGTAACGCTCCAAAAGAAAAGGCTATATATAGCCTTTTCTAAAATTAAAAAAAATTATGTTAGTTATTTTTTTTTTTAATTTAATACATTTTATTGAAAACAAAATGCTATGCAATGGCTTTGCCGCGGCAGTTCTCGAGTGCCACATGTCTTTTTTTATTGGCGTATCAGTAACGCTCCAAAAGAAAAGGCTATATATAGCCTTTTCTAAAATTAAACAAAATTATGTTAGTTATTTTTTTTTTAATTTAATACATTTTATTGAAAACAAAATGCTATGCAATGGCTTTGCCGCGGCAGTTCTCGAGTGCCAAATGTCTTTTTTTATTGGCGTATCAGTAACGCTCCAAAAAAATTAAAAAAAATTATGTTAGTTATTTTTTTTTAATTTAATACATTTTATTGAAAACAAAATGCTATGCAATGGCTTTGCCGCGGCAGTTCTGGAGTGCCACATGTCTTTTTTTATTGGCGTATCAGTAACGCTCCAAAAGAAAAGGCTATAGCCTTTTCTAAAATTAAAAAAAATTATGTTAGTTATTTTTTTTTAATTTAATACATTTTATTGAAAACAAAATGCTATGCAATGGCTTTGCCGCGGCAGTTCTCGAGTGCCACATGTCTTTTTTTATTGGCGTATCAGTAACGCTCCAAAAGAAAAGGCTATAGCCTTTTCTAAAATCAAAAAAAAATTTTGTTAGTTATTTTTTTTTTAATTTAATACATTTTATTGAAAACAAAATGCTATGCAATGGCTTTGCCGCGGCAGTTCTCGAGAGCCACATGTCTTTTTTTATTGGCGTATCAGTAACGCTCCAAAAGAAAAGGCTATAGCCTTTTCTAAAATTAAACAAAATTATGTTAGTTATTTTTTTTTTAATTTAATACATTTTATTGAAAACAAAATGCTATGCAATGGCTTTGCCGCGGCAGTTCTCGAGTGCCACATGTCTTTTTTTATTGGCGTATCAGTAACGCTCCAAAAGAAAAGGCTATAGCCTTTTCTAAAATTAAAAAAAATTATGTTAGTTATTTTTTTTTAATTTAATACATTTTATTGAAAACAAAATGCTATGCAATGGCTTTGCCGCGGCAGTTCTCGAGTGCCACATGTCTTTTTTTATTGGCGTATCAGTAACGCTCCAAAAGAAAAGGCTATAGCCTTTTCTAAAATTAAACAAAATTATGTTAGTTATTTTTTTTTTAATTTAATACATTTTATTGAAAACAAAATGCTATGCAATGGCTTTGCCGCGGCAGTTCTCGAGTGCCACATGTCTTTTTTTATTGGCGTATCAGTAACGCTCCAAAAGAAAAGGCTATATATAGCCTTTTCTAAAATTAAAAAAAATTATGTTAGTTATTTTTTTTTTTAATTTAATACATTTTATTGAAAACAAAATGCTATGCAATGGCTTTGCCGCGGCAGTTCTCGAGTGCCACATGTCTTTTTTTATTGGCGTATCAGTAACGCTCCAAAAGAAAAGGCTATATATAGCCTTTTCTAAAATTAAACAAAATTATGTTAGTTATTTTTTTTTTAATTTAATACATTTTATTGAAAACAAAATGCTATGCAATGGCTTTGCCGCGGCAGTTCTCGAGTGCCAAATGTCTTTTTTTATTGGCGTATCAGTAACGCTCCAAAAAAATTAAAAAAAATTATGTTAGTTATTTTTTTTTAATTTAATACATTTTATTGAAAACAAAATGCTATGCAATGGCTTTGCCGCGGCAGTTCTCGAGTGCCACATGTCTTTTTTTATTGGCGTATCAGTAACGCTCCAAAAGAAAAGGCTATAGCCTTTTCTAAAATTAAAAAAAATTATGTTAGTTATTTTTTTTTTAATTTAATACATTTTATTGAAAACAAAATGCTATGCAATGGCTTTGCCGCGGCAGTTCTCGAGTGCCACATGTCTTTTTTTATTGGCGTATCAGTAACGCTCCAAAAGAAAAGGCTATAGCCTTTTCTAAAATTAAAAAAAAATTATGTTAGTTATTTTTTTTTTTAATTTAATACATTTTATTGAAAACAAAATGCTATGCAATGGCTTTGCCGCGGCAGTTCTCGAGTGCCACATGTCTTTTTTTATTGGCGTATCAGTAACGCTCCAAAAGAAAAGGCTATAGCCTTTTCTAAAATTAAAAAAAATTATGTTAGTTATTTTTTTTTAATTTAATACATTTTATTGAAAACAAAATGCTATGCAATGGCTTTGCCGCGGCAGTTCTCGAGTGCCGCATGTCTTTTTTTATTGGCGTATCAGTAACGCTCCAAAAGAAAAGGCTATAGCCTTTTCTAAAATTAAAAAAAATTATGTTAGTTATTTTTTTTTTAATTTAATACATTTTATTGAAAACAAAATGCTATGCAATGGCTTTGCCGCGGCAGTTCTCGAGTGCCACATGTCTTTTTTTATTGGCGTATCAGTAACGCTCCAGAAGAAAAGGCTATATATAGCCTTTTCTAAAATTAAAAAAAATTATGTTAGTTATTTTTTTTTTAATTTAATACATTTTATTGAAAACAAAATGCTATGCAATGGCTTTGCCGCGGCAGTTCTCGAGTGCCACATGTCTTTTTTTATTGGCGTATCAGTAACGCTCCAAAAGAAAAGGCTATATATAGCCTTTTCTAAAATTAAAAAAAATTATGTTAGTTATTTTTTTTTAATTTAATACATTTTATTGAAAACAAAATGCTATGCAATGGCTTTGCCGCGGCAGTTCTCGAGTGCCACATGTCTTTTTTTATTGGCGTATCAGTAACGCTCCAAAAGAAAAGGCTATAGCCTTTTCTAAAATTAAAAAAAATTATGTTAGTTATTTTTTTTTAATTTAATACATTTTATTGAAAACAAAATGCTATGCAATGGCTTTGCCGCGGCAGTTCTCGAGTGCCACATGTCTTTTTTTATTGGCGTATCAGTAACGCTCCAAAAGAAAAGGCTATAGCCTTTTCTAAAATCAAAAAAAAATTTTGTTAGTTATTTTTTTTTAATTTAATACATTTTATTGAAAACAAAATGCTATGCAATGGCTTTGCCGCGGCAGTTCTCGAGAGCCACATGTCTTTTTTTATTGGCGTATCAGTAACGCTCCAAAAGAAAAGGCTATAATAGCCTTTTCTAAAATTAAAAAAAATTATGTTAGTTATTATTTTTTTAATTTAATACATTTTATTGAAAACAAAATGCTATGCAATGGCTTTGCCGCGGCAGTTCTCGAGTGCCACATGTCTTTTTTTATTGGCGTATCAGTAACGCTCCAAAAGAAAAGGCTATAGCCTTTTCTAAAATTAAAAAAAATTATGTTAGTTATTTTTTTTTTAATTTAATACATTTTATTGAAAACAAAATGCTATGCAATGGCTTTGCCGCGGCAGTTCTCGAGTGCCACATGTCTTTTTTTATTGGCGTATCAGTAACGCTCCAAAAGAAAAGGCTATAGCCTTTTCTAAAATTAAAAAAAATTATGTTAGTTATTTTTTTTTTAATTTAATACATTTTATTGAAAACAAAATGCTATGCAATGGCTTTGCCGCGGCAGTTCTCGAGTGCCACATGTCTTTTTTTATTGGCGTATCAGTAACGCTCCAAAAGAAAAGGCTATATATAGCCTTTTCTAAAATTAAAAAAAATTATGTTAGTTATTTTTTTTTTTAATTTAATACATTTTATTGAAAACAAAATGCTATGCAATGGCTTTGCCGCGGCAGTTCTCGAGTGCCACATGTCTTTTTTTATTGGCGTATCAGTAACGCTCCAAAAGAAAAGGCTATAGCCTTTTCTAAAATTAAACAAAATTATGTTAGTTATTTTTTTTTTAATTTAATACATTTTATTGAAAACAAAATGCTATGCAATGGCTTTGCCGCGGCAGTTCTCGAGTGCCACATGTCTTTTTTTATTGGCGTATCAGTAACGCTCCAAAAAAATTAAAAAAAATTATGTTAGTTATTTTTTTTTAATTTAATACATTTTATTGAAAACAAAATGCTATGCAATGGCTTTGCCGCGGCAGTTCTCGAGTGCCACATGTCTTTTTTTATTGGCGTATCAGTAACGCTCCAAAAGAAAAGGCTATAGCCTTTTCTTAAATTAAAAAAAATTATGTTAGTTATTTTTTTTTAATTTAATACATTTTATTGAAAACAAAATGCTATGCAATGGCTTTGCCGCGGCAGTTCTCGAGTGCCACATGTCTTTTTTTATTGGCGTATCAGTAACGCTCCAAAAGAAAAGGCTATAGCCTTTTCTAAAATTAAAAAAAAATTATGTTAGTTATTTTTTTTTTAATTTAATACATTTTATTGAAAACAAAATGCTATGCAATGGCTTTGCCGCGGCAGTTCTCGAGTGCCACATGTCTTTTTTTATTGGCGTATCAGTAACGCTCCAAAAGAAAAGGCTATAGCCTTTTCTAAAATTAAAAAAAACTATGTTAGTTATTTTTTTTTTAATTTAATACATTTTATTGAAAACAAAATGCTATGCAATGGCTTTGCCGCGGCAGTTCTCGAGTGCCACATGTCTTTTTTTATTGGCGTATCAGTAACGCTCCAAAAGAAAAGGCTATAGCCTTTTCTAAAATTAAAAAAAATAATGTTAGTTATTTTTTTTTTAATTTAATACATTTTATTGAAAACAAAATGCTATGCAATGGCTTTACCGCGGCAGTTCTCGAGTGCCACATGTCTTTTTTTATTGGCGTATCAGTAACGCTCCAAAAGAAAAGGCTATAGCCTTTTCTAAAATTAAAAAAAATTATGTTAGTTATTTTTTTTTTAATTTAATACATTTTATTGAAAACAAAATGCTATGCAATGGCTTTGCCGCGGCAGTTCTCGAGTGCCACATGTCTTTTTTTATTGGCGTATCAGTAACGCTCCAAAAGAAAAGGCTATAGCCTTTTCTAAAATTAAAAAAAACTATGTTAGTTATTTTTTTTTTAATTTAATACATTTTATTGAAAACAAAATGCTATGCAATGGCTTTACCGCGGCAGTTCTCGAGTGCCACATGTCTTTTTTTATTGGCGTATCAGTAACGCTCCAAAAGAAAAGGCTATAGCCTTTTCTAAAATTAAAAAAAATTATGTTAGTTATTTTTTTTTAATTTAATACATTTTATTGAAAACAAAATGCTATGCAATGGCTTTGCCGCGGCAGTTCTCGAGTGCCACATGTCTTTTTTTATTGGCGTATCAGTAACGCTCCAAAAGAAAAGGCTATATATAGCCTTTTCTAAAATTAAAAAAAATTATGTTAGTTATTTTTTTTTTAATTTAATACATTTTATTGAAAACAAAATGCTATGCAATGGCTTTGCCGCGGCAGTTCTCGAGTGCCACATGTCTTTTTTTATTGGCGTATCAGTAACGCTCCAAAAGAAAAGGCTATTATAGCCTTTTCTAAAATCAAAAAAAAATTTTGTTAGTTATTTTTTTTTTAATTTAATACATTTTATTGAAAACAAAATGCTATGCAATGGCTTTGCCGCGGCAGTTCTCGAGAGCCACATGTCTTTTTTTATTGGCGTATCAGTAACGCTCCAAAAGAAAAGGCAATAAATAGCCTTTTCTAAAATTAAAAAAAATTATGTTAGTTATTTTTTTTTAATTTAATACATTTTATTGAAAACAAAATGCTATGCAATGGCTTTGCCGCGGCAGTTCTCGAGTGCCACATGTCTTTTTTTATTGGCGTATCAGTAACGCTCCAAAAGAAAAGGCTATAGCCTTTTCTAAAATTAAAAAAAATTATGTTAGTTATTTTTTTTTTAATTTAATACATTTTATTGAAAACAAAATGCTATGCAATGGCTTTGCCGCGGCAGTTCTCGAGTGCCACATGTCTTTTTTTATTGGCGTATCAGTAACGCTCCAAAAGAAAAGGCTATAGCCTTTTCTAAAATTAAACAAAATTATGTTAGTTATTTTTTTTTTAATTTAATACATTTTATTGAAAACAAAATGCTATGCAATGGCTTTGCCGCGGCAGTTCTCGAGTGCCACATGTCTTTTTTTATTGGCGTATCAGTAACGCTCCAAAAGAAAAGGCTATATATAGCCTTTTCTAAAATTAAAAAAAATTATGTTAGTTATTTTTTTTTTAATTTAATACATTTTATTGAAAACAAAATGCTATGCAATGGCTTTGCCGCGGCAGTTCTCGAGTGCCACATGTCTTTTTTTATTGGCGTATCAGTAACGCTCCAAAAGAAAAGGCTATAGCCTTTTCTAAAATCAAAAAAAAATTTTGTTAGTTATTTTTTTTTTAATTTAATACATTTTATTGAAAACAAAATGCTATGCAATGGCTTTGCCGCGGCAGTTCTCGAGAGCCACATGTCTTTTTTTATTGGCGTATCAGTAACGCTCCAAAAGAAAAGGCTATATTAGCCTTTTCTAAAATTAAAAAAAATTATGTTAGTTATTTTTTTTTTAATTTAATACATTTTATTGAAAACAAAATGCTATGCAATGGCTTTGCCGCGGCAGTTCTCGAGTGCCACATGTCTTTTTTTATTGGCGTATCAGTAACGCTCCAAAAGAAAAGGCTATAGCCTTTTCTAAAATTAAAAAAAAAATTATGTTAGTTATTTTTTTTTTAATTTAATACATTTTATTGAAAACAAAATGCTATGCAATGGCTTTGCCGCGGCAGTTCTCGAGTGCCACATGTCTTTTTTTATTGGCGTATCAGTAACGCTCCAAAAGAAAAGGCTATAGCCTTTTCTAAAATTAAAAAAAATTATGTTAGTTATTTTTTTTTTAATTTAATACATTTTATTGAAAACAAAATGCTATGCAATGGCTTTGCCGCGGCAGTTCTCGAGTGCCACATGTCTTTTTTTATTGGCGTATCAGTAACGCTCCAAAAGAAAAGGCTATAGCCTTTTCTAAAATTAAAAAAAATTATGTTAGTTATTTTTTTTTTAATTTAATACATTTTATTGAAAACAAAATGCTATGCAATGGCTTTGCCGCGGCAGTTCTCGAGTGCCACATGTCTTTTTTTATTGGCGTATCAGTAACGCTCCAAAAGAAAAGGCTATAGCCTTTTCTAAAATTAAAAAAAATTATGTTAGTTATTTTTTTTTTTAATTTAATACATTTTATTGAAAACAAAATGCTATGCAATGGCTTTGCCGCGGCAGTTCTCGAGTGCCACATGTCTTTTTTTATTGGCGTATCAGTAACGCTCCAAAAGAAAAGGCTATAGCCTTTTCTAAAATTAAAAAAAATTATGTTAGTTATTTTTTTTTAATTTAATACATTTTATTGAAAACAAAATGCTATGCAATGGCTTTGCCGCGGCAGTTCTCGAGTGCCACATGTCTTTTTTTATTGGCGTATCAGTACCGCTCCAAAAGAAAAGGCTATAGCCTTTTCTAAAATTAAAAAAAATTATGTTAGTTATTTTTTTTTTAATTTAATACATTTTATTGAAAACAAAATGCTATGCAATGGCTTTGCCGCGGCAGTTCTCGAGTGCCACATGTCTTTTTTTGTTGGCGTATCAGTAACGCTCCAAAAGAAAAGGCTATATATAGCCTTTTCTAAAATTAAAAAAAATTATGTTAGTTATTTTTTTTTTAATTTAATACATTTTATTGAAAACAAAATGCTATGCAATGGCTTTGCCGCGGCAGTTCTCGAGTGCCACATGTCTTTTTTTATTGGCGTATCAGTAACGCTCCAAAAGAAAAGGCTATAGCCTTTTCTAAAATCAAAAAAAAATTTTGTTAGTTATTTTTTTTTTAATTTAATACATTTTATTGAAAACAAAATGCTATGCAATGGCTTTGCCGCGGCAGTTCTCGAGAGCCACATGTCTTTTTTTATGTGCGTATCAGTAACGCTCCAAAAGAAAAGGCTATAATAGCCTTTTCTAAAATTAAAAAAATTATGTTAGTTTTTTTTTTTTTAATTTAATACATTTTATTGAAAACAAAATGCTATGCAATGGCTTTGCCGCGGCAGTTCTCGAGTGCCACATGTCTTTTTTTATTGGCGTATCAGTAACGCTCCAAAAGAAAAGGCTATAGCCTTTTCTAAAATTAAAAAAAATTATGTTAGTTATTTTTTTTTTAATTTAATACATTTTATTGAAAACAAAATGCTATGCAATAGCTTTGCCGCGGCAGTTCTCGAGTGCCACATGTCTTTTTTTATTGGCGTATCAGTAACGCTCCAAAAGAAAAGGCTATAGCCTTTTCTAAAATTAAAAAAAATTATGTTAGTTATTTTTTTTTTAATTTAATACATTTTATTGAAAACAAAATGCTATGCAATGGCTTTGCCGCGGCAGTTCTCGAGTGCCACATGTCTTTTTTTATTGGCGTATCAGTAACGCTCCAAAAGAAAAGGTTATAGCCTTTTCTAAAATTAAAAAAAATTATGTTAGTTATTTTTTTTTTAATTTAATACATTTTATTGAAAACAAAATGCTATGCAATGGCTTTGCCGCGGCAGTTCTCGAGTGCCACATGTCTTTTTTTATTGGCGTATCAGTAACGCTCCAAAAGAAAAGGCTATAGCCTTTTCTAAAATTAAAAAAAATTATGTTAGTTATTTTTTTTTTAATTTAATACATTTTATTGAAAACAAAATGCTATGCAATGGCTTTGCCGCGGCAGTTCTCGAGTGCCACATGTCTTTTTTTATTGGCGTATCAGTAACGCTCCAAAAGAAAAGGCTATAGCCTTTTCTAAAATTAAAAAAAATTATGTTAGTTATTTTTTTTTAATTTAATACATTTTATTGAAAACAAAATGCTATGCAATGGCTTTGCCGCGGCAGTTCTCGAGTGCCACATGTCTTTTTTTATTGGCGTATCAGTAACGCTCCAAAAGAAAAGGCTATAGCCTTTTCTAAAATTAAAAAAAATTATGTTAGTTATTTTTTTTTAATTTAATACATTTTATTGAAAACAAAATGCTATGCAATGGCTTTGCCGCGGCAGTTCTCGAGTGCCACATGTCTTTTTTTATTGGCGTATCAGTAACGCTCCAAAAGAAAAGGCTATAGCCTTTTCTAAAATTAAAAAAAATTATGTTAGTTATTTTTTTTTTAATTTAATACATTTTATTGAAAACAAAATGCTATGCAATGGCTTTGCCGCGGCAGTTCTCGAGTGCCACATGTCTTTTTTTATTGGCGTATCAGTAACGCTCCAAAAGAAAAGGCTATAAGCCTTTTCTAAAATTAAAAAAAATTATGTTAGTTATTTTTTTTTTAATTTAATACATTTTATTGAAAACAAAATGCTATGCAATGGCTTTGCCGCGGCAGTTCTCGAGTGCCACATGTCTTTTTTTATTGGCGTATCAGTAACGCTCCAAAAGAAAAGGCTATAGCCTTTTCTAAAATTAAAAAAAATTATGTTAGTTATTTTTTTTTTAATTTAATACATTTTATTGAAAACAAAATGCTATGCAATGGCTTTGCCGCGGCAGTTCTCGAGTGCCACATGTCTTTTTTTATTGGCGTATCAGTAACGCTCCAAGAGAAAAGGCTATAAGCCTTTTCTAAAATTAAAAAAAATTATGTTAGTTATTTTTTTTTTAATTTAATACATTTTATTGAAAACAAAATGCTATGCAATGGCTTTGCCGCGGCAGTTCTCGAGTGCCACATGTCTTTTTTTATTGGCGTATCAGTAACGCTCCAAAAGAAAAGGCTATAGCCTTTTCTAAAATTAAAAAAAATTATGTTAGTTATTTTTTTTTTAATTTAATACATTTTATTGAAAACAAAATGCTATGCAATGGCTTTGCCGCGGCAGTTCTCGAGTGCCACATGTCTTTTTTTATTGGCGTATCAGTAACGCTCCAAAAGAAAAGGCTATAGCCTTTTCTAAAATTAAAAAAAATTATGTTAGTTATTTTTTTTTTTAATTTAATACATTTTATTGAAAACAAAATGCTATGCAATGGCTTTGCCGCGGCAGTTCTCGAGTGCCACATGTCTTTTTTTATTGGCGTATCAGTAACGCTCCAAAAGAAAAGGCTATAAGCCTTTTCTAAAATTAAAAAAAATATGTTAGTTATTTTTTTTTAATTTAATACATTTTATTGAAAACAAAATGCTATGCAATGGCTTTGCCGCGGCAGTTCTCGAGTGCCACATGTCTTTTTTTATTGGCGTATCAGTAACGCTCCAAAAGAAAAGGCTATAGCCTTTTCTAAAATTAAAAAAAATTATGTTAGTTATTTTTTTTTTAATATAATACATTTTATTGAAAACAAAATGCTATGCAATGGCTTTGCCGCGGCAGTTCTCGAGTGCCACATGTCTTTTTTTATTGGCGTATCAGTAACGCTCCAAAAGAAAAGGCTATAGCCTTTTCTAAAATCAAAAAAAATTTTGTTAGTTATTTTTTTTTTAATTTAATACATTTTATTGAAAACAAAATGCTATGCAATGGCTTTGCCGCGGCAGTTCTCGAGAGCCACATGTCTTTTTTTATTGGCGTATCAGTAACGCTCCAAAAGAAAAGGCTATAATAGCCTTTTCTAAAATTAAAAAAAATTATGTTAGTTATTTTTTTTTTAATTTAATACATTTTATTGAAAACAAAATGCTATGCAATGGCTTTGCCGCGGCAGTTCTCGAGTGCCACATGTCTTTTTTTATTGGCGTATCAGTAACGCTCCAAAAGAAAAGGCTATAGCCTTTTCTAAAATTAAAAAAAATTATGTTAGTTATTTTTTTTTAATTTAATACATTTTATTGAAAACAAAATGCTTTGCAATGGCTTTGCCGCGGCAGTTCTCGAGTGCCACATGTCTTTTTTTATTGGCGTATCAGTAACGCTCCAAAAGAAAAGGCTATAGCCTTTTCTAAAATTAAAAAAAATTATGTTAGTTATTTTTTTTAATTTAATACATTTTATTGAAAACAAAATGTTATGCAATGGCTTTGCCGCGGCAGTTCTCGAGTGCCACATGTCTTTTTTTATTGGCGTATCAGTAACGCTCCAAAAGAAAAGGCTATAGCCTTTTCTAAAATTAAAAAAAATTATGTTAGTTGTTTTTTTTTAATTTAATACATTTTATTGAAAACAAAATGCTATGCAATGGCTTTGCCGCGGCAGTTCTCGAGTGCCACATGTCTTTTTTTATTGGCGTATCAGTAACGCTCCAAAACAAAAGGCTATAGCCTTTTCTAAAATTAAAAAAAATTATGTTAGTTATTTTTTTTTTAATTTAATACATTTTATTGAAAACAAAATGCTATGCGATGGCTCTGCCGCGGCAGTTCTCGAGTGCCACATGTCTTTTTTTATTGGCGTATCAGTAACGCTCCAAAAGAAAAGGCTATAGCCTTTTCTAAAATTAAAAAAAATTATGTTAGTTATTTTTTTTTTTAATTTAATACATTTTATTGAAAACAAAATGCTATGCAATGGCTTTGCCGCGGCAGTTCTCGAGTGCCACATGTCTTTTTTTATTGGCGTATCAGTAACGCTCCAAAAGAACAGGCTATAGCCTTTTCTAAAATTAAAAAAAATTATGTTAGTTATTTTTTTTTTAATTTAATACATTTTATTGAAAACAAAATGCTATGCAATGGCTTTGCCGCGGCAGTTCTCGAGTGCCACATGTCTTTTTTTATTGGCGTATCAGTAACGCTCCAAAAGAAAAGGCTATAGCCTTTTCTAAATTAAAAAAAATTATGTTAGTTATTTTTTTTTTAATTTAATACATTTTATTGAAAACAAAATGCTATGCAATGGCTTTGCCGCGGCAGTTCTCGAGTGCCACATGTCTTTTTTTATTGGCGTATCAGTAACGCTCCAAAAGAAAAGGCTATATAGCCTTTTCTAAAATTAAAAAAAATTATGTTAGTTATTTTTTTTTTTAATTTAATACATTTTATTGAAAACAAAATGCTATGCAATGGCTTTGCCGCGGCAGTTCTCGAGTGCCACATGTCTTTTTTTATTGGCGTATCAGTAACGCTCCAAAAGAAAAGGCTATAGCCTTTTCTAAAATTAAAAAAATTATGTTAGTTATTTTTTTTTTAATTTAATACATTTTATTGAAAACAAAATGCTATGCAATGGCTTTGCCGCGGCAGTTCTCGAGTGCCACATGTCTTTTTTTATTGGCGTATCAGTAACGCTCCAAAAGAAAAGGCTATAGCCTTTTCTAAAATTAAAAAAAATTATGTTAGTAATTTTTTTTTTAATTTAATACATTTTATTGAAAACAAAATGCTATGCAATGGCTTTGCCGCGGCAGTTCTCGAGTGCCACATGTCTTTTTTTATTGGCGTATCAGTAACGCTCCAAAAGAAAAGGCTATAGCCTTTTCTAAAATTAAAAAAAATTATGTTAGTTATTTTTTTTTTAATTTAATACATTTTATTGAAAACAAAATGCTATGCAATGGCTTTGCCGCGGCAGTTCTCGAGTGCCACATGTCTTTTTTTATTGGCGTATCAGTAACGCTCCAAAAGAAAAGGCTATAGCCTTTTCTAAAATTAAAAAAAATTATGTTAGTTATTTTTTTTTAATTTAATACATTTTATTGAAAACAAAATGCTATGCAATGGCTTTGCCGCGGCAGTTCTCGAGTGCCACATGTCTTTTTTTATTGGCGTATCAGTAACGCTCCAAAAGAAAAGGCTATATAGCCTTTTCTAAAATTAAAAAAAAAAATGTTAGTTATTTTTTTTTAATTTAATACATTTTATTGAAAACAAAATGCTATGCAATGGCTTTGCCGCGGCAGTTCTCGAGTGCCACATGTCTTTTTTTATTGGCGTATCAGTAACGCTCCAAAAGAAAAGGCTATAGCCTTTTCTAAAATTAAAAAAAATTATGTTAGTTATTTTTTTTTTAATTTAATACATTTTATTGAAAACAAAATGCTATGCAATGGCTTTGCCGCGGCAGTTCTCGAGTGCCACATGTCTTTTTTTATTGGCGTATCAGTAACGCTCCAAAAGAAAAGGCTATAGCCTTTTCTAAAATTAAAAAAAATTATGTTAGTTATTTTTTTTTTAACTTAATACATTTTATTGAAAACAAAATGCTATGCAATGGCTTTGCCGCGGCAGTTCTCGAGTGCCACATGTCTTTTTTTATTGGCGTATCAGTAACGCTCCAAAAGAAAAGGCTATAGCCTTTTCTAAAATTAAAAAAAATTATGTTAGTTATTTTTTTTTTTAACTTAATACATTTTATTGAAAACAAAATGCTATGCAATGGCTTTGCCGCGGCAGTTCTCGAGTGCCACATGTCTTTTTTTATTGGCGTATCAGTAACGCTCCAAAAGAAAAGGCTATATAGCCTTTTCTAAAATTAAAAAAAATTATGTTAGTTATTTTTTTTTAATTTAATACATTTTATTGAAAACAAAATGCTATGCAATGGCTTTGCCGCGGCAGTTCTCGAGTGCCACATGTCTTTTTTTATTGGCGTATCAGTAACGCTCCAAAAGAAAAGGCTATAGCCTTTTCTAAAATTAAAAAAAATTATGTTAGTTATTTTTTTTTAATTTAATACATTTTATTGAAAACAAAATGCTATGCAATGGCTTTGCCGCGGCAGTTCTCGAGTGCCACATGTCTTTTTTTATTGGCGTATCAGTAACGCTCCAAAAGAAAAGGCTATATAGCCTTTTCTAAAATTAAAAAAAATTATGTTAGTTATTTTTTTTTAATTTAATACATTTTATTGAAAACAAAATGCTATGCAATGGCTTTGCCGCGGCAGTTCTCGAGTGCCACATGTCTTTTTTTATTGGCGTATCAGTAACGCTCCAAAAGAAAAGGCTATATAGCCTTTTCTAAAATTAAAAAAAATTATGTTAGTTATTTTTTTTTAATTTAATACATTTTATTGAAAACAAAATGCTATGCAATGGCTTTGCCGCGGCAGTTCTCGAGTGCCACATGTCTTTTTTTATTGGCGTATCAGTAACGCTCCAAAAGAAAAGGCTATATAGCCTTTTCTAAAATTAAAAAAAATTATGTTAGTTATTTTTTTTTAATTTAATACATTTTATTGAAAACAAAATGCTATGCAATGGCTTTGCCGCGGCAGTTCTCGAGTGCCACATGTCTTTTTTTATTGGCGTATCAGTAACGCTCCAAAAGAAAAGGCTATATAGCCTTTTCTAAAATTAAAAAAAATTATGTTAGTTATTTTTTTTTTAATTTAATACATTTTATTGAAAACAAAATGCTATGCAATGGCTTTGCCGCGGCAGTTCTCGAGTGCCACATGTCTTTTTTTATTGGCGTATCAGTAACGCTCCAAAAGAAAAGGCTATATAGCCTTTTCTAAAATTAAAAAAAATTATGTTAGTTATTTTTTTTTAATTTAATACATTTTATTGAAAACAAAATGCTATGCAATGGCTTTGCCGCGGCAGTTCTCGAGTGCCACATGTCTTTTTTTATTGGCGTATCAGTAACGCTCCAAAAGAAAAGGCTATATAGCCTTTTCTAAAATTAAAAAAAATTATGTTAGTTATTTTTTTTTAATTTAATACATTTTATTGAAAACAAAATGCTATGCAATGGCTTTGCCGCGGCAGTTCTCGAGTGCCACATGTCTTTTTTTATTGGCGTATCAGTAACGCTCCAAAAGAAAAGGCTATATAGCCTTTTCTAAAATTAAAAAAAATTATGTTAGTTATTTTTTTTTAATTTAATACATTTTATTGAAAACAAAATGCTATGCAATGGCTTTGCCGCGGCAGTTCTCGAGTGCCACATGTCTTTTTTTATTGGCGTATCAGTAACGCTCCAAAAGAAAAGGCTATATAGCCTTTTCTAAAATTAAAAAAAATTATGTTAGTTATTTTTTTTTAATTTAATACATTTTATTGAAAACAAAATGCTATGCAATGGCTTTGCCGCGGCAGTTCTCGAGTGCCACATGTCTTTTTTTATTGGCGTATCAGTAACGCTCCAAAAGAAAAGGCTATATAGCCTTTTCTAAAATTAAAAAAAATTATGTTAGTTATTTTTTTTTAATTTAATACATTTTATTGAAAACAAAATGCTATGCAATGGCTTTGCCGCGGCAGTTCTCGAGTGCCACATGTCTTTTTTTATTGGCGTATCAGTAACGCTCCAAAAGAAAAGGCTATATAGCCTTTTCTAAAATTAAAAAAAATTATGTTAGTTATTTTTTTTTAATTTAATACATTTTATTGAAAACAAAATGCTATGCAATGGCTTTGCCGCGGCAGTTCTCGAGTGCCACATGTCTTTTTTTATTGGCGTATCAGTAACGCTCCAAAAGAAAAGGCTATAGCCTTTTCTAAAATTAAAAAAAATTATGTTAGTTATTTTTTTTTAATTTAATACATTTTATTGAAAACAAAATGCTATGCAATGGCTTTGCCGCGGCAGTTCTCGAGTGCCACATGTCTTTTTTTATTGGCGTATCAGTAACGCTCCAAAAGAAAAGGCTATAGCCTTTTCTAAAATTAAAAAAAATTATGTTAGTTATTTTTTTTTAATTTAATACATTTTATTGAAAACAAAATGCTATGCAATGGCTTTGCCGCGGCAGTTCTCGAGTGCC
>CATQFJ010000031.1:0-22265 GCA_956483585.1 Gymnocheta viridis
CTGTTCTAGCGTTGGGAAAAAATGAAAACTAGCCTATGGACGGTGCAATGCGTGGAGCGCGTTAATGCTAAAGGCAAAGCTAGTGGATAAATAGATAAACTAAGATGTTTATTACATTTTTAACAATAAATTAATGCCTCAAATATATTAATAAAAATTTTTTTTAATGAACTGGCTGTTCTAGCGTTGGGAAAAAGTGAAAACTAGCCTATGGACGGTGCAATGCGTGGAGCGCGTTAATGCTAAAGGCAAAGCTAGTGCATAAATAGATAAACTAAAGTGTTTATTACATTTTTAACTATAAATTAATGCCTCAAATATATTAATAAAAATTTTTTTTAATGAACTGGCTGTTCTAGCGTTGGGAAAAAATGAAAACTAGCCTATGGACGGTGCAATGCGTGGAGCGCGTTAATGCTAAAGGCAAAGCTAGTGCATAAATAGATAAACTAAAGTGTTTATTACATTTTTAACTATAAATTAATGCCTCAAATATATTAATAAAAATTTTTTTTAATGAATTGGCTGTTCTAGCGTTGGGAAAAAATGAAAACTAGCCTATGGACGGTGCAATGCGTGGAGCGCGTTAATGCTAAAGGCAAAGCTAGTGCATAAATAGATAAACTAAAGTGTTTATTACATTTTTAACTATAAATTAATGCCTCAAATATATTAATAAAAATTTTTTTTAATGAATTGGCTGTTCTAGCGTTGGGAAAAAATGAAAACTAGCCTATGGACGGTGCAATGCGTGGAGCGCGTTAATGCTAAAGGCAAAGCTAGTGCATAAATAGATAAACTAAAGTGTTTATTACATTTTTAACTATAAATTAATGCCTCAAATATATTAATAAAAATTTTTTTTAATGAATTGGCTGTTCTAGCGTTGGGAAAAAATGAAAACTAGCCTATGGACGGTGCAATGCGTGGAGCGCGTTAATGCTAAAGGCAAAGCTAGTGCATAAATAGATAAACTAAAGTGTTTATTACATTTTTAACTATAAATTAATGCCTCAAATATATTAATAAAAATTTTTTTTAATGAACTGGCTGTTCTAGCGTTGGGAAAAAGTGAAAACTAGCCTATGGACGGTGCAATGCGTGGAGCGCGTTAATGCTAAAGGCAAAGCTAGTGCATAAATAGATAAACTAAGATGTTTATTACATTTTTAACAATAAATTAATGCCTCAAATATATTAATAAAAATTTTTTTTAATGAACTGGCTGTTCTAGCGTTGGGAAAAAGTGAAAACTAGCCTATGGACGGTGCATTGCGTGGAGCGCGTTAATGCTAAAGGCAAAGCTAGTGGATAAATAGATAAACTAAGATGTTTAATACATTTTTAACTATAAATTAATGCTTCAAATATATTAATAAAATTTTTTTTTAATGAACTGGCTGTTCTAGCGTTGGGAAAAAGTGAAAACTAGCCTATGGACGGTGCATTGCGTGGAGCGCGTTAATGCTAAAGGCAAAGCTAGTGGATAAATAGATAAACTAAGATGTTTAATACATTTTTAACAATAAATTAATGCCTCAAATATATTAATAAAAATTTTTTTTAATGAACTGGCTGTTCTAGCGTTGGGAAAAAGTGAAAACTAGCCTATGGACGGTGCATTGCGGGGAGCGCGTTAATGCTAAAGGCAAAGCTAGTGGATAAATAGATAAACTAAGATGTTTATTACATTTTTAACAATAAATTCTTGCATCAAATATATTAATAAAAATTTTTTCTTAAGCTTAATCAACTTGAGAGAGAAGCAACATGTCCGTTGATCTCGTTGAAAGGGGAAATTTGTTGTTAGCCAATAGCAGCACGAATAGAAATAAAAATATGAATGGTTATTTGCCGTTTGAGGTTAGCCAATAGCAGCACGAATAGAAATTATTGAATAAAAAATATTAATGGTTATTCTAGCGTTGGGAAAAAATGAAAACTAGCCTATGGACGGTGCATTGCGTGGAGCGCGTTAATGCTAAAGGCAAAGCTAGTGGATAAATAGATAAACTAAGATGTTTATTACATTTTTAACAATAAATTAATGCCTCAAATATATTAATAAAAATTTTTTTTAAAGAACTGGCTGTTCTAGCGTTGGGAAAAAATGAAAACTAGCCTATGGACGGTGCAATGCGTGGAGCGCGTTAATGCTAAAGGCAAAGCTAGTGGATAAATAGATAAACTAAGATGTTTAATACATTTTTAACTATAAATTAATGCTTCAAATATATTAATAAAAATTTTTTTTAATGAACTGGCTGTTCTAGCGTTGGGAAAAAATGAAAACTAGCCTATGGACGGTGCAATGCGTGGAGCGCGTTAATGCTAAAGGCAAAGCTAGTGGATAAATAGATAAACTAAGATGTTTATTACATTTTTAACTATAAATTAATGCCTCAAATATATTAATAAAAATTTTTTTTAATGAACTGGCTGTTCTAGCGTTGGGAAAAAATGAAAACTAGCCTATGGACGGTGCAATGCGTGGAGCGCGTTAATGCTAAAGGCAAAGCTAGTGCATAAATAGATAAACTAAAGTGTTTATTACATTTTTAACTATAAATTAATGCCTCAAATATATTAATAAAAATTTTTTTTAATGAATTGGCTGTTCTAGCGTTGGGAAAAAATGAAAACTAGCCTATGGACGGTGCAATGCGTGGAGCGCGTTAATGCTAAAGGCAAAGCTAGTGCATAAATAGATAAACTAAAGTGTTTATTACATTTTTAACTATAAATTAATGCCTCAAATATATTAATAAAAATTTTTTTTAATGAATTGGCTGTTCTAGCGTTGGGAAAAAATGAAAACTAGCCTATGGACGGTGCAATGCGTGGAGCGCGTTAATGCTAAAGGCAAAGCTAGTGCATAAATAGATAAACTAAAGTGTTTATTACATTTTTAACTATAAATTAATGCCTCAAATATATTAATAAAAATTTTTTTAATGAACTGGCTGTTCTAGCGTTGGGAAAAAGTGAAAACTAGCCTATGGACGGTGCAATGCGTGGAGCGCGTTAATGCTAAAGGCAAAGCTAGTGCATAAATAGATAAACTAAAGTGTTTATTACATTTTTAACTATAAATTAATGCCTCAAATATATTAATAAAAATTTTTTTTAATGAACTGGCTGTTCTAGCGTTGGGAAAAAGTGAAAACTAGCCTATGGACGGTGCATTGCGTGGAGCGCGTTAATGCTAAAGGCAAAGCTAGTGGATAAATAGATAAACTAAGATGTTTAATACATTTTTAACTATAAATTAATGCTTCAAATATATTAATAAAATTTTTTTTTAATGAACTGGCTGTTCTAGCGTTGGGAAAAAGTGAAAACTAGCCTATGGACGGTGCATTGCGTGGAGCGCGTTAATGCTAAAGGCAAAGCTAGTGGATAAATAGATAAACTAAGATGTTTAATACATTTTTAACAATAAATTAATGCCTCAAATATATTAATAAAAATTTTTTTTAATGAACTGGCTGTTCTAGCGTTGGGAAAAAGTGAAAACTAGCCTATGGACGGTGCATTGCGGGGAACGCGTTAATGCTAAAGGCAAAGCTAGTGGATAAATAGATAAACTAAGATGTTTATTACATTTTTAACAATAAATTCTTGCATCAAATATATTAATAAAAATTTTTTCTTAAGCTTAATCAACTTGAGAGAGAAGCAACATGTCCGTTGATCTCGTTGAAAGGGGAAATTTGTTGTTAGCCAATAGCAGCACGAATAGAAATAAAAATATGAATGGTTATTTGCCGTTTGAGGTTAGCCAATAGCAGCACGAATAGAAATTATTGAATAAAAAATATTAATGGTTATTCTAGCGTTGGGAAAAAATGAAAACTAGCCTATGGACGGTGCAATGCGTGGAGCGCGTTAATGCTAAAGGCAAAGCTAGTGGATAAATAGATAAACTAAGATGTTTAATACATTTTTAACTATAAATTAATGCTTCAAATATATTAATAAAAATTTTTTTTAATGAACTGGCTGTTCTAGCGTTGGGAAAAAATGAAAACTAGCCTATGGACGGTGCAATGCGTGGAGCGCGTTAATGCTAAAGGCAAAGCTAGTGGATAAATAGATAAACTAAGATGTTTATTACATTTTTAACTATAAATTAATGCCTCAAATATATTAATAAAAATTTTTTTTAATGAACTGGCTGTTCTAGCGTTGGGAAAAAATGAAAACTAGCCTATGGACGGTGCAATGCGTGGAGCGCGTTAATGCTAAAGGCAAAGCTAGTGCATAAATAGATAAACTAAAGTGTTTATTACATTTTTAACTATAAATTAATGCCTCAAATATATTAATAAAAATTTTTTTTAATGAATTGGCTGTTCTAGCGTTGGGAAAAAATGAAAACTAGCCTATGGACGGTGCAATGCGTGGAGCGCGTTAATGCTAAAGGCAAAGCTAGTGCATAAATAGATAAACTAAAGTGTTTATTACATTTTTAACTATAAATTAATGCCTCAAATATATTAATAAAAATTTTTTTTAATGAACTGGCTGTTCTAGCGTTGGGAAAAAGTGAAAACTAGCCTATGGACGGTGCAATGCGTGGAGCGCGTTAATGCTAAAGGCAAAGCTAGTGCATAAATAGATAAACTAAGATGTTTATTACATTTTTAACAATAAATTAATGCCTCAAATATATTAATAAAAATTTTTTTTAATGAACTGGCTGTTCTAGCGTTGGGAAAAAGTGAAAACTAGCCTATGGACGGTGCATTGCGTGGAGCGCGTTAATGCTAAAGGCAAAGCTAGTGGATAAATAGATAAACTAAGATGTTTAATACATTTTTAACTATAAATTAATGCTTCAAATATATTAATAAAATTTTTTTTTAATGAACTGGCTGTTCTAGCGTTGGGAAAAAGTGAAAACTAGCCTATGGACGGTGCATTGCGTGGAGCGCGTTAATGCTAAAGGCAAAGCTAGTGGATAAATAGATAAACTAAGATGTTTAATACATTTTTAACAATAAATTAATGCCTCAAATATATTAATAAAAATTTTTTTTAATGAACTGGCTGTTCTAGCGTTGGGAAAAAGTGAAAACTAGCCTATGGACGGTGCATTGCGGGGAGCGCGTTAATGCTAAAGGCAAAGCTAGTGGATAAATAGATAAACTAAGATGTTTATTACATTTTTAACAATAAATTCTTGCATCAAATATATTAATAAAAATTTTTTCTTAAGCTTAATCAACTTGAGAGAGAAGCAACATGTCCGTTGATCTCGTTGAAAGGGGAAATTTGTTGTTAGCCAATAGCAGCACGAATAGAAATAAAAATATGAATGGTTATTTGCCGTTTGAGGTTAGCCAATAGCAGCACGAATAGAAATTATTGAATAAAAAATATTAATGGTTATTCTAGCGTTGGGAAAAAATGAAAACTAGCCTATGGACGGTGCATTGCGTGGAGCGCGTTAATGCTAAAGGCAAAGCTAGTGGATAAATAGATAAACTAAGATGTTTATTACATTTTTAACAATAAATTAATGCCTCAAATATATTAATAAAAATTTTTTTTAAAGAACTGGCTGTTCTAGCGTTGGGAAAAAATGAAAACTAGCCTATGGACGGTGCAATGCGTGGAGCGCGTTAATGCTAAAGGCAAAGCTAGTGGATAAATAGATAAACTAAGATGTTTAATACATTTTTAACTATAAATTAATGCTTCAAATATATTAATAAAAATTTTTTTTAATGAACTGGCTGTTCTAGCGTTGGGAAAAAATGAAAACTAGCCTATGGACGGTGCAATGCGTGGAGCGCGTTAATGCTAAAGGCAAAGCTAGTGGATAAATAGATAAACTAAGATGTTTATTACATTTTTAACTATAAATTAATGCCTCAAATATATTAATAAAAATTTTTTTTAATGAACTGGCTGTTCTAGCGTTGGGAAAAAATGAAAACTAGCCTATGGACGGTGCAATGCGTGGAGCGCGTTAATGCTAAAGGCAAAGCTAGTGCATAAATAGATAAACTAAAGTGTTTATTACATTTTTAACTATAAATTAATGCCTCAAATATATTAATAAAAATTTTTTTTAATGAATTGGCTGTTCTAGCGTTGGGAAAAAATGAAAACTAGCCTATGGACGGTGCAATGCGTGGAGCGCGTTAATGCTAAAGGCAAAGCTAGTGCATAAATAGATAAACTAAAGTGTTTATTACATTTTTAACTATAAATTAATGCCTCAAATATATTAATAAAAATTTTTTTTAATGAATTGGCTGTTCTAGCGTTGGGAAAAAATGAAAACTAGCCTATGGACGGTGCAATGCGTGGAGCGCGTTAATGCTAAAGGCAAAGCTAGTGCATAAATAGATAAACTAAAGTGTTTATTACATTTTTAACTATAAATTAATGCCTCAAATATATTAATAAAAATTTTTTTAATGAACTGGCTGTTCTAGCGTTGGGAAAAAGTGAAAACTAGCCTATGGACGGTGCAATGCGTGGAGCGCGTTAATGCTAAAGGCAAAGCTAGTGCATAAATAGATAAACTAAAGTGTTTATTACATTTTTAACTATAAATTAATGCCTCAAATATATTAATAAAAATTTTTTTTAATGAACTGGCTGTTCTAGCGTTGGGAAAAAGTGAAAACTAGCCTATGGACGGTGCATTGCGTGGAGCGCGTTAATGCTAAAGGCAAAGCTAGTGGATAAATAGATAAACTAAGATGTTTAATACATTTTTAACTATAAATTAATGCTTCAAATATATTAATAAAATTTTTTTTTAATGAACTGGCTGTTCTAGCGTTGGGAAAAAGTGAAAACTAGCCTATGGACGGTGCATTGCGTGGAGCGCGTTAATGCTAAAGGCAAAGCTAGTGGATAAATAGATAAACTAAGATGTTTAATACATTTTTAACAATAAATTAATGCCTCAAATATATTAATAAAAATTTTTTTTAATGAACTGGCTGTTCTAGCGTTGGGAAAAAGTGAAAACTAGCCTATGGACGGTGCATTGCGGGGAACGCGTTAATGCTAAAGGCAAAGCTAGTGGATAAATAGATAAACTAAGATGTTTATTACATTTTTAACAATAAATTCTTGCATCAAATATATTAATAAAAATTTTTTCTTAAGCTTAATCAACTTGAGAGAGAAGCAACATGTCCGTTGATCTCGTTGAAAGGGGAAATTTGTTGTTAGCCAATAGCAGCACGAATAGAAATAAAAATATGAATGGTTATTTGCCGTTTGAGGTTAGCCAATAGCAGCACGAATAGAAATTATTGAATAAAAAATATTAATGGTTATTCTAGCGTTGGGAAAAAATGAAAACTAGCCTATGGACGGTGCATTGCGTGGAGCGCGTTAATGCTAAAGGCAAAGCTAGTGGATAAATAGATAAACTAAGATGTTTATTACATTTTTAACAATAAATTAATGCCTCAAATATATTAATAAAAATTTTTTTTAATGAACTGGCTGTTCTAGCGTTGGGAAAAAATGAAAACTAGCCTATGGACGGTGCAATGCGTGGAGCGCGTTAATGCTAAAGGCAAAGCTAGTGCATAAATAGATAAACTAAAGTGTTTATTACATTTTTAACTATAAATTAATGCCTCAAATATATTAATAAAAATTTTTTTTAATGAATTGGCTGTTCTAGCGTTGGGAAAAAATGAAAACTAGCCTATGGACGGTGCAATGCGTGGAGCGCGTTAATGCTAAAGGCAAAGCTAGTGCATAAATAGATAAACTAAAGTGTTTATTACATTTTTAACTATAAATTAATGCCTCAAATATATTAATAAAAATTTTTTTTAATGAATTGGCTGTTCTAGCGTTGGGAAAAAATGAAAACTAGCCTATG
Organism: Gymnocheta viridis; assembly: GCA_956483585.1. Lineage (NCBI taxonomy): Eukaryota > Metazoa > Arthropoda > Insecta > Diptera > Tachinidae > Gymnocheta > Gymnocheta viridis. Next base: position 7,868 of record CATQFJ010000031.1, read on the forward strand.
GACGGTGCAATGCGTGGAGCGCGTTAATGCTAAAGGCAAAGCTAGTGCATAAATAGATAAACTAAAGTGTTTATTACATTTTTAACTATAAATTAATGCCTCAAATATATTAATAAAAATTTTTTTTAATGAATTGGCTGTTCTAGCGTTGGGAAAAAATGAAAACTAGCCTATGGACGGTGCAATGCGTGGAGCGCGTTAATGCTAAAGGCAAAGCTAGTGCATAAATAGATAAACTAAAGTGTTTATTACATTTTTAACTATAAATTAATGCCTCAAATATATTAATAAAAATTTTTTTTAATGAACTGGCTGTTCTAGCGTTGGGAAAAAGTGAAAACTAGCCTATGGACGGTGCAATGCGTGGAGCGCGTTAATGCTAAAGGCAAAGCTAGTGCATAAATAGATAAACTAAGATGTTTATTACATTTTTAACAATAAATTAATGCCTCAAATATATTAATAAAAATTTTTTTTAATGAACTGGCTGTTCTAGCGTTGGGAAAAAGTGAAAACTAGCCTATGGACGGTGCATTGCGTGGAGCGCGTTAATGCTAAAGGCAAAGCTAGTGGATAAATAGATAAACTAAGATGTTTAATACATTTTTAACTATAAATTAATGCTTCAAATATATTAATAAAATTTTTTTTTAATGAACTGGCTGTTCTAGCGTTGGGAAAAAGTGAAAACTAGCCTATGGACGGTGCATTGCGTGGAGCGCGTTAATGCTAAAGGCAAAGCTAGTGGATAAATAGATAAACTAAGATGTTTAATACATTTTTAACAATAAATTAATGCCTCAAATATATTAATAAAAATTTTTTTTAATGAACTGGCTGTTCTAGCGTTGGGAAAAAGTGAAAACTAGCCTATGGACGGTGCATTGCGGGGAGCGCGTTAATGCTAAAGGCAAAGCTAGTGGATAAATAGATAAACTAAGATGTTTATTACATTTTTAACAATAAATTCTTGCATCAAATATATTAATAAAAATTTTTTCTTAAGCTTAATCAACTTGAGAGAGAAGCAACATGTCCGTTGATCTCGTTGAAAGGGGAAATTTGTTGTTAGCCAATAGCAGCACGAATAGAAATAAAAATATGAATGGTTATTTGCCGTTTGAGGTTAGCCAATAGCAGCACGAATAGAAATTATTGAATAAAAAATATTAATGGTTATTCTAGCGTTGGGAAAAAATGAAAACTAGCCTATGGACGGTGCATTGCGTGGAGCGCGTTAATGCTAAAGGCAAAGCTAGTGGATAAATAGATAAACTAAGATGTTTATTACATTTTTAACAATAAATTAATGCCTCAAATATATTAATAAAAATTTTTTTTAAAGAACTGGCTGTTCTAGCGTTGGGAAAAAATGAAAACTAGCCTATGGACGGTGCAATGCGTGGAGCGCGTTAATGCTAAAGGCAAAGCTAGTGGATAAATAGATAAACTAAGATGTTTAATACATTTTTAACTATAAATTAATGCTTCAAATATATTAATAAAAATTTTTTTTAATGAACTGGCTGTTCTAGCGTTGGGAAAAAATGAAAACTAGCCTATGGACGGTGCAATGCGTGGAGCGCGTTAATGCTAAAGGCAAAGCTAGTGGATAAATAGATAAACTAAGATGTTTATTACATTTTTAACTATAAATTAATGCCTCAAATATATTAATAAAAATTTTTTTTAATGAACTGGCTGTTCTAGCGTTGGGAAAAAATGAAAACTAGCCTATGGACGGTGCAATGCGTGGAGCGCGTTAATGCTAAAGGCAAAGCTAGTGCATAAATAGATAAACTAAAGTGTTTATTACATTTTTAACTATAAATTAATGCCTCAAATATATTAATAAAAATTTTTTTTAATGAATTGGCTGTTCTAGCGTTGGGAAAAAATGAAAACTAGCCTATGGACGGTGCAATGCGTGGAGCGCGTTAATGCTAAAGGCAAAGCTAGTGCATAAATAGATAAACTAAAGTGTTTATTACATTTTTAACTATAAATTAATGCCTCAAATATATTAATAAAAATTTTTTTTAATGAATTGGCTGTTCTAGCGTTGGGAAAAAATGAAAACTAGCCTATGGACGGTGCAATGCGTGGAGCGCGTTAATGCTAAAGGCAAAGCTAGTGCATAAATAGATAAACTAAAGTGTTTATTACATTTTTAACTATAAATTAATGCCTCAAATATATTAATAAAAATTTTTTTTAATGAATTGGCTGTTCTAGCGTTGGGAAAAAATGAAAACTAGCCTATGGACGGTGCAATGCGTGGAGCGCGTTAATGCTAAAGGCAAAGCTAGTGCATAAATAGATAAACTAAAGTGTTTATTACATTTTTAACTATAAATTAATGCCTCAAATATATTAATAAAAATTTTTTTTAATGAACTGGCTGTTCTAGCGTTGGGAAAAAGTGAAAACTAGCCTATGGACGGTGCAATGCGTGGAGCGCGTTAATGCTAAAGGCAAAGCTAGTGCATAAATAGATAAACTAAGATGTTTATTACATTTTTAACAATAAATTAATGCCTCAAATATATTAATAAAAATTTTTTTTAATGAACTGGCTGTTCTAGCGTTGGGAAAAAGTGAAAACTAGCCTATGGACGGTGCATTGCGTGGAGCGCGTTAATGCTAAAGGCAAAGCTAGTGGATAAATAGATAAACTAAGATGTTTAATACATTTTTAACTATAAATTAATGCTTCAAATATATTAATAAAATTTTTTTTTAATGAACTGGCTGTTCTAGCGTTGGGAAAAAGTGAAAACTAGCCTATGGACGGTGCATTGCGTGGAGCGCGTTAATGCTAAAGGCAAAGCTAGTGGATAAATAGATAAACTAAGATGTTTAATACATTTTTAACAATAAATTAATGCCTCAAATATATTAATAAAAATTTTTTTTAATGAACTGGCTGTTCTAGCGTTGGGAAAAAGTGAAAACTAGCCTATGGACGGTGCATTGCGGGGAGCGCGTTAATGCTAAAGGCAAAGCTAGTGGATAAATAGATAAACTAAGATGTTTATTACATTTTTAACAATAAATTCTTGCATCAAATATATTAATAAAAATTTTTTCTTAAGCTTAATCAACTTGAGAGAGAAGCAACATGTCCGTTGATCTCGTTGAAAGGGGAAATTTGTTGTTAGCCAATAGCAGCACGAATAGAAATAAAAATATGAATGGTTATTTGCCGTTTGAGGTTAGCCAATAGCAGCACGAATAGAAATTATTGAATAAAAAATATTAATGGTTATTCTAGCGTTGGGAAAAAATGAAAACTAGCCTATGGACGGTGCATTGCGTGGAGCGCGTTAATGCTAAAGGCAAAGCTAGTGGATAAATAGATAAACTAAGATGTTTATTACATTTTTAACAATAAATTAATGCCTCAAATATATTAATAAAAATTTTTTTTAAAGAACTGGCTGTTCTAGCGTTGGGAAAAAATGAAAACTAGCCTATGGACGGTGCAATGCGTGGAGCGCGTTAATGCTAAAGGCAAAGCTAGTGGATAAATAGATAAACTAAGATGTTTAATACATTTTTAACTATAAATTAATGCTTCAAATATATTAATAAAAATTTTTTTTAATGAACTGGCTGTTCTAGCGTTGGGAAAAAATGAAAACTAGCCTATGGACGGTGCAATGCGTGGAGCGCGTTAATGCTAAAGGCAAAGCTAGTGGATAAATAGATAAACTAAGATGTTTATTACATTTTTAACTATAAATTAATGCCTCAAATATATTAATAAAAATTTTTTTTAATGAACTGGCTGTTCTAGCGTTGGGAAAAAATGAAAACTAGCCTATGGACGGTGCAATGCGTGGAGCGCGTTAATGCTAAAGGCAAAGCTAGTGCATAAATAGATAAACTAAAGTGTTTATTACATTTTTAACTATAAATTAATGCCTCAAATATATTAATAAAAATTTTTTTTAATGAATTGGCTGTTCTAGCGTTGGGAAAAAATGAAAACTAGCCTATGGACGGTGCAATGCGTGGAGCGCGTTAATGCTAAAGGCAAAGCTAGTGCATAAATAGATAAACTAAAGTGTTTATTACATTTTTAACTATAAATTAATGCCTCAAATATATTAATAAAAATTTTTTTTAATGAATTGGCTGTTCTAGCGTTGGGAAAAAATGAAAACTAGCCTATGGACGGTGCAATGCGTGGAGCGCGTTAATGCTAAAGGCAAAGCTAGTGCATAAATAGATAAACTAAAGTGTTTATTACATTTTTAACTATAAATTAATGCCTCAAATATATTAATAAAAATTTTTTTAATGAACTGGCTGTTCTAGCGTTGGGAAAAAGTGAAAACTAGCCTATGGACGGTGCAATGCGTGGAGCGCGTTAATGCTAAAGGCAAAGCTAGTGCATAAATAGATAAACTAAAGTGTTTATTACATTTTTAACTATAAATTAATGCCTCAAATATATTAATAAAAATTTTTTTTAATGAACTGGCTGTTCTAGCGTTGGGAAAAAGTGAAAACTAGCCTATGGACGGTGCATTGCGTGGAGCGCGTTAATGCTAAAGGCAAAGCTAGTGGATAAATAGATAAACTAAGATGTTTAATACATTTTTAACTATAAATTAATGCTTCAAATATATTAATAAAATTTTTTTTTAATGAACTGGCTGTTCTAGCGTTGGGAAAAAGTGAAAACTAGCCTATGGACGGTGCATTGCGTGGAGCGCGTTAATGCTAAAGGCAAAGCTAGTGGATAAATAGATAAACTAAGATGTTTAATACATTTTTAACAATAAATTAATGCCTCAAATATATTAATAAAAATTTTTTTTAATGAACTGGCTGTTCTAGCGTTGGGAAAAAGTGAAAACTAGCCTATGGACGGTGCATTGCGGGGAACGCGTTAATGCTAAAGGCAAAGCTAGTGGATAAATAGATAAACTAAGATGTTTATTACATTTTTAACAATAAATTCTTGCATCAAATATATTAATAAAAATTTTTTCTTAAGCTTAATCAACTTGAGAGAGAAGCAACATGTCCGTTGATCTCGTTGAAAGGGGAAATTTGTTGTTAGCCAATAGCAGCACGAATAGAAATAAAAATATGAATGGTTATTTGCCGTTTGAGGTTAGCCAATAGCAGCACGAATAGAAATTATTGAATAAAAAATATTAATGGTTATTCTAGCGTTGGGAAAAAATGAAAACTAGCCTATGGACGGTGCATTGCGTGGAGCGCGTTAATGCTAAAGGCAAAGCTAGTGGATAAATAGATAAACTAAGATGTTTATTACATTTTTAACAATAAATTAATGCCTCAAATATATTAATAAAAATTTTTTTTAATGAACTGGCTGTTCTAGCGTTGGGAAAAAGTGAAAACTAGCCTATGGACGGTGCATTGCGGGGAGCGCGTTAATGCTAAAGGCAAAGCTAGTGGATAAATAGATAAACTAAGATGTTTATTACATTTTTAACAATAAATTCTTGCATCAAATATATTAATAAAAATTTTTTCTTAAGCTTAATCAACTTGAGAGAGAAGCAACATGTCCGTTGATCTCGTTGAAAGGGGAAATTTGTTGTTAGCCAATAGCAGCACGAATAGAAATAAAAATATGAATGGTTATTTGCCGTTTGAGGTTAGCCAATAGCAGCACGAATAGAAATTATTGAATAAAAAATATTAATGGTTATTCTAGCGTTGGGAAAAAATGAAAACTAGCCTATGGACGGTGCATTGCGTGGAGCGCGTTAATGCTAAAGGCAAAGCTAGTGGATAAATAGATAAACTAAGATGTTTATTACATTTTTAACAATAAATTAATGCCTCAAATATATTAATAAAAATTTTTTTTAAAGAACTGGCTGTTCTAGCGTTGGGAAAAAATGAAAACTAGCCTATGGACGGTGCAATGCGTGGAGCGCGTTAATGCTAAAGGCAAAGCTAGTGGATAAATAGATAAACTAAGATGTTTAATACATTTTTAACTATAAATTAATGCTTCAAATATATTAATAAAAATTTTTTTTAATGAACTGGCTGTTCTAGCGTTGGGAAAAAATGAAAACTAGCCTATGGACGGTGCAATGCGTGGAGCGCGTTAATGCTAAAGGCAAAGCTAGTGGATAAATAGATAAACTAAGATGTTTATTACATTTTTAACTATAAATTAATGCTTCAAATATATTAATAAAAATTTTTTTTAATGAACTGGCTGTTCTAGCGTTGGGAAAAAATGAAAACTAGCCTATGGACGGTGCAATGCGTGGAGCGCGTTAATGCTAAAGGCAAAGCTAGTGGATAAATAGATAAACTAAGATGTTTATTACATTTTTAACAATAAATTAATGCCTCAAATATATTAATAAAAATTTTTTTTAATGAACTGGCTGTTCTAGCGTTGGGAAAAAATGAAAACTAGCCTATGGACGGTGCAATGCGTGGAGCGCGTTAATGCTAAAGGCAAAGCTAGTGGATAAATAGATAAACTAAGATGTTTATTACATTTTTAACAATAAATTAATGCCTCAAATATATTAATAAAAATTTTTTTTAAAGAACTGGCTGTTCTAGCGTTGGGAAAAAATGAAAACTAGCCTATGGACGGTGCAATGCGTGGAGCGCGTTAATGCTAAATGCAAAGCTAGTGGATAAATAGATAAACTAAGATGTTTATTACATTTTTAACAATAAATTAATGCCTCAAATATATTAATAAAAATTTTTTTTAATGAACTGGCTGTTCTAGCGTTGGGAAAAAATGAAAACTAGCCTATGGACGGTGCAATGCGTGGAGCGCGTTAATGCTAAAGGCAAAGCTAGTGGATAAATAGATAAACTAAGATGTTTATTACATTTTTAACTATAAATTAATGCTTCAAATATATTAATAAAAATTTTTTTTAATGAACTGGCTGTTCTAGCGTTGGGAAAAAGTGAAAACTAGCCTATGGACGGTGCATTGCGTGGAGCGCGTTAATGCTAAAGGCAAAGCTAGTGGATAAATAGATAAACTAAGATGTTTAATACATTTTTAACAATAAATTAATGCCTCAAATATATTAATAAAAATTTTTTTTAATGAACTGGCTGTTCTAGCGTTGGGAAAAAGTGAAAACTAGCCTATGGACGGTGCATTGCGGGGAACGCGTTAATGCTAAAGGCAAAGCTAGTGGATAAATAGATAAACTAAGATGTTTATTACATTTTTAACAATAAATTCTTGCATCAAATATATTAATAAAAATTTTTTCTTAAGCTTAATCAACTTGAGAGAGAAGCAACATGTCCGTTGATCTCGTTGAAAGGGGAAATTTGTTGTTAGCCAATAGCAGCACGAATAGAAATAAAAATATGAATGGTTATTTGCCGTTTGAGGTTAGCCAATAGCAGCACGAATAGAAATTATTGAATAAAAAATATTAATGGTTATTCTAGCGTTGGGAAAAAATGAAAACTAGCCTATGGACGGTGCATTGCGTGGAGCGCGTTAATGCTAAAGGCAAAGCTAGTGGATAAATAGATAAACTAAGATGTTTATTACATTTTTAACAATAAATTAATGCCTCAAATATATTAATAAAAATTTTTTTTAAAGAACTGGCTGTTCTAGCGTTGGGAAAAAATGAAAACTAGCCTATGGACGGTGCAATGCGTGGAGCGCGTTAATGCTAAAGGCAAAGCTAGTGGATAAATAGATAAACTAAGATGTTTAATACATTTTTAACTATAAATTAATGCTTCAAATATATTAATAAAAATTTTTTTTAATGAACTGGCTGTTCTAGCGTTGGGAAAAAATGAAAACTAGCCTATGGACGGTGCAATGCGTGGAGCGCGTTAATGCTAAAGGCAAAGCTAGTGGATAAATAGATAAACTAAGATGTTTATTACATTTTTAACTATAAATTAATGCTTCAAATATATTAATAAAAATTTTTTTTAATGAACTGGCTGTTCTAGCGTTGGGAAAAAATGAAAACTAGCCTATGGACGGTGCAATGCATGGAGCGCGTTAATGCTAAAGGCAAAGCTAGTGGATAAATAGATAAACTAAGATGTTTATTACATTTTTAACAATAAATTAATGCCTCAAATATATTAATAAAAATTTTTTTTAATGAACTGGCTGTTCTAGCGTTGGGAAAAAATGAAAACTAGCCTATGGACGGTGCAATGCGTGGAGCGCGTTAATGCTAAAGGCAAAGCTAGTGGATAAATAGATAAACTAAGATGTTTATTACATTTTTAACAATAAATTAATGCCTCAAATATATTAATAAAAATTTTTTTTAATGAACTGGCTGTTCTAGCGTTGGGAAAAAGTGAAAACTAGCCTATGGACGGTGCAATGCGTGGAGCGCGTTAATGCTAAAGGCAAAGCTAGTGCATAAATAGATAAACTAAAGTGTTTATTACATTTTTAACTATAAATTAATGCCTCAAATATATTAATAAAAATTTTTTTTAATGAACTGGCTGTTCTAGCGTTGGGAAAAAATGAAAACTAGCCTATGGACGGTGCAATGCGTGGAGCGCGTTAATGCTAAAGGCAAAGCTAGTGCATAAATAGATAAACTAAAGTGTTTATTACATTTTTAACTATAAATTAATGCCTCAAATATATTAATAAAAATTTTTTTTAATGAATTGGCTGTTCTAGCGTTGGGAAAAAATGAAAACTAGCCTATGGACGGTGCAATGCGTGGAGCGCGTTAATGCTAAAGGCAAAGCTAGTGCATAAATAGATAAACTAAAGTGTTTATTACATTTTTAACTATAAATTAATGCCTCAAATATATTAATAAAAATTTTTTTTAATGAATTGGCTGTTCTAGCGTTGGGAAAAAATGAAAACTAGCCTATGGACGGTGCAATGCGTGGAGCGCGTTAATGCTAAAGGCAAAGCTAGTGCATAAATAGATAAACTAAAGTGTTTATTACATTTTTAACTATAAATTAATGCCTCAAATATATTAATAAAAATTTTTTTTAATGAATTGGCTGTTCTAGCGTTGGGAAAAAATGAAAACTAGCCTATGGACGGTGCAATGCGTGGAGCGCGTTAATGCTAAAGGCAAAGCTAGTGCATAAATAGATAAACTAAAGTGTTTATTACATTTTTAACTATAAATTAATGCCTCAAATATATTAATAAAAATTTTTTTTAATGAACTGGCTGTTCTAGCGTTGGGAAAAAGTGAAAACTAGCCTATGGACGGTGCAATGCGTGGAGCGCGTTAATGCTAAAGGCAAAGCTAGTGCATAAATAGATAAACTAAGATGTTTATTACATTTTTAACAATAAATTAATGCCTCAAATATATTAATAAAAATTTTTTTTAATGAACTGGCTGTTCTAGCGTTGGGAAAAAGTGAAAACTAGCCTATGGACGGTGCATTGCGTGGAGCGCGTTAATGCTAAAGGCAAAGCTAGTGGATAAATAGATAAACTAAGATGTTTAATACATTTTTAACTATAAATTAATGCTTCAAATATATTAATAAAATTTTTTTTTAATGAACTGGCTGTTCTAGCGTTGGGAAAAAGTGAAAACTAGCCTATGGACGGTGCATTGCGTGGAGCGCGTTAATGCTAAAGGCAAAGCTAGTGGATAAATAGATAAACTAAGATGTTTAATACATTTTTAACAATAAATTAATGCCTCAAATATATTAATAAAAATTTTTTTTAATGAACTGGCTGTTCTAGCGTTGGGAAAAAGTGAAAACTAGCCTATGGACGGTGCATTGCGGGGAGCGCGTTAATGCTAAAGGCAAAGCTAGTGGATAAATAGATAAACTAAGATGTTTATTACATTTTTAACAATAAATTCTTGCATCAAATATATTAATAAAAATTTTTTCTTAAGCTTAATCAACTTGAGAGAGAAGCAACATGTCCGTTGATCTCGTTGAAAGGGGAAATTTGTTGTTAGCCAATAGCAGCACGAATAGAAATAAAAATATGAATGGTTATTTGCCGTTTGAGGTTAGCCAATAGCAGCACGAATAGAAATTATTGAATAAAAAATATTAATGGTTATTCTAGCGTTGGGAAAAAATGAAAACTAGCCTATGGACGGTGCATTGCGTGGAGCGCGTTAATGCTAAAGGCAAAGCTAGTGGATAAATAGATAAACTAAGATGTTTATTACATTTTTAACAATAAATTAATGCCTCAAATATATTAATAAAAATTTTTTTTAAAGAACTGGCTGTTCTAGCGTTGGGAAAAAATGAAAACTAGCCTATGGACGGTGCAATGCGTGGAGCGCGTTAATGCTAAAGGCAAAGCTAGTGGATAAATAGATAAACTAAGATGTTTAATACATTTTTAACTATAAATTAATGCTTCAAATATATTAATAAAAATTTTTTTTAATGAACTGGCTGTTCTAGCGTTGGGAAAAAATGAAAACTAGCCTATGGACGGTGCAATGCGTGGAGCGCGTTAATGCTAAAGGCAAAGCTAGTGGATAAATAGATAAACTAAGATGTTTATTACATTTTTAACTATAAATTAATGCCTCAAATATATTAATAAAAATTTTTTTTAATGAACTGGCTGTTCTAGCGTTGGGAAAAAATGAAAACTAGCCTATGGACGGTGCAATGCGTGGAGCGCGTTAATGCTAAAGGCAAAGCTAGTGCATAAATAGATAAACTAAAGTGTTTATTACATTTTTAACTATAAATTAATGCCTCAAATATATTAATAAAAATTTTTTTTAATGAATTGGCTGTTCTAGCGTTGGGAAAAAATGAAAACTAGCCTATGGACGGTGCAATGCGTGGAGCGCGTTAATGCTAAAGGCAAAGCTAGTGCATAAATAGATAAACTAAAGTGTTTATTACATTTTTAACTATAAATTAATGCCTCAAATATATTAATAAAAATTTTTTTTAATGAATTGGCTGTTCTAGCGTTGGGAAAAAATGAAAACTAGCCTATGGACGGTGCAATGCGTGGAGCGCGTTAATGCTAAAGGCAAAGCTAGTGCATAAATAGATAAACTAAAGTGTTTATTACATTTTTAACTATAAATTAATGCCTCAAATATATTAATAAAAATTTTTTTAATGAACTGGCTGTTCTAGCGTTGGGAAAAAGTGAAAACTAGCCTATGGACGGTGCAATGCGTGGAGCGCGTTAATGCTAAAGGCAAAGCTAGTGCATAAATAGATAAACTAAAGTGTTTATTACATTTTTAACTATAAATTAATGCCTCAAATATATTAATAAAAATTTTTTTTAATGAACTGGCTGTTCTAGCGTTGGGAAAAAGTGAAAACTAGCCTATGGACGGTGCATTGCGTGGAGCGCGTTAATGCTAAAGGCAAAGCTAGTGGATAAATAGATAAACTAAGATGTTTAATACATTTTTAACTATAAATTAATGCTTCAAATATATTAATAAAATTTTTTTTTAATGAACTGGCTGTTCTAGCGTTGGGAAAAAGTGAAAACTAGCCTATGGACGGTGCATTGCGTGGAGCGCGTTAATGCTAAAGGCAAAGCTAGTGGATAAATAGATAAACTAAGATGTTTAATACATTTTTAACAATAAATTAATGCCTCAAATATATTAATAAAAATTTTTTTTAATGAACTGGCTGTTCTAGCGTTGGGAAAAAGTGAAAACTAGCCTATGGACGGTGCATTGCGGGGAACGCGTTAATGCTAAAGGCAAAGCTAGTGGATAAATAGATAAACTAAGATGTTTATTACATTTTTAACAATAAATTCTTGCATCAAATATATTAATAAAAATTTTTTCTTAAGCTTAATCAACTTGAGAGAGAAGCAACATGTCCGTTGATCTCGTTGAAAGGGGAAATTTGTTGTTAGCCAATAGCAGCACGAATAGAAATAAAAATATGAATGGTTATTTGCCGTTTGAGGTTAGCCAATAGCAGCACGAATAGAAATTATTGAATAAAAAATATTAATGGTTATTCTAGCGTTGGGAAAAAATGAAAACTAGCCTATGGACGGTGCAATGCGTGGAGCGCGTTAATGCTAAAGGCAAAGCTAGTGGATAAATAGATAAACTAAGATGTTTAATACATTTTTAACTATAAATTAATGCTTCAAATATATTAATAAAAATTTTTTTTAATGAACTGGCTGTTCTAGCGTTGGGAAAAAATGAAAACTAGCCTATGGACGGTGCAATGCGTGGAGCGCGTTAATGCTAAAGGCAAAGCTAGTGGATAAATAGATAAACTAAGATGTTTATTACATTTTTAACTATAAATTAATGCCTCAAATATATTAATAAAAATTTTTTTTAATGAACTGGCTGTTCTAGCGTTGGGAAAAAATGAAAACTAGCCTATGGACGGTGCAATGCGTGGAGCGCGTTAATGCTAAAGGCAAAGCTAGTGCATAAATAGATAAACTAAAGTGTTTATTACATTTTTAACTATAAATTAATGCCTCAAATATATTAATAAAAATTTTTTTTAATGAATTGGCTGTTCTAGCGTTGGGAAAAAATGAAAACTAGCCTATGGACGGTGCAATGCGTGGAGCGCGTTAATGCTAAAGGCAAAGCTAGTGCATAAATAGATAAACTAAAGTGTTTATTACATTTTTAACTATAAATTAATGCCTCAAATATATTAATAAAAATTTTTTTTAATGAACTGGCTGTTCTAGCGTTGGGAAAAAGTGAAAACTAGCCTATGGACGGTGCAATGCGTGGAGCGCGTTAATGCTAAAGGCAAAGCTAGTGCATAAATAGATAAACTAAGATGTTTATTACATTTTTAACAATAAATTAATGCCTCAAATATATTAATAAAAATTTTTTTTAATGAACTGGCTGTTCTAGCGTTGGGAAAAAGTGAAAACTAGCCTATGGACGGTGCATTGCGTGGAGCGCGTTAATGCTAAAGGCAAAGCTAGTGGATAAATAGATAAACTAAGATGTTTAATACATTTTTAACTATAAATTAATGCTTCAAATATATTAATAAAATTTTTTTTTAATGAACTGGCTGTTCTAGCGTTGGGAAAAAGTGAAAACTAGCCTATGGACGGTGCATTGCGTGGAGCGCGTTAATGCTAAAGGCAAAGCTAGTGGATAAATAGATAAACTAAGATGTTTAATACATTTTTAACAATAAATTAATGCCTCAAATATATTAATAAAAATTTTTTTTAATGAACTGGCTGTTCTAGCGTTGGGAAAAAGTGAAAACTAGCCTATGGACGGTGCATTGCGGGGAGCGCGTTAATGCTAAAGGCAAAGCTAGTGGATAAATAGATAAACTAAGATGTTTATTACATTTTTAACAATAAATTCTTGCATCAAATATATTAATAAAAATTTTTTCTTAAGCTTAATCAACTTGAGAGAGAAGCAACATGTCCGTTGATCTCGTTGAAAGGGGAAATTTGTTGTTAGCCAATAGCAGCACGAATAGAAATAAAAATATGAATGGTTATTTGCCGTTTGAGGTTAGCCAATAGCAGCACGAATAGAAATTATTGAATAAAAAATATTAATGGTTATTCTAGCGTTGGGAAAAAATGAAAACTAGCCTATGGACGGTGCATTGCGTGGAGCGCGTTAATGCTAAAGGCAAAGCTAGTGGATAAATAGATAAACTAAGATGTTTATTACATTTTTAACAATAAATTAATGCCTCAAATATATTAATAAAAATTTTTTTTAAAGAACTGGCTGTTCTAGCGTTGGGAAAAAATGAAAACTAGCCTATGGACGGTGCAATGCGTGGAGCGCGTTAATGCTAAAGGCAAAGCTAGTGGATAAATAGATAAACTAAGATGTTTAATACATTTTTAACTATAAATTAATGCTTCAAATATATTAATAAAAATTTTTTTTAATGAACTGGCTGTTCTAGCGTTGGGAAAAAATGAAAACTAGCCTATGGACGGTGCAATGCGTGGAGCGCGTTAATGCTAAAGGCAAAGCTAGTGGATAAATAGATAAACTAAGATGTTTATTACATTTTTAACTATAAATTAATGCCTCAAATATATTAATAAAAATTTTTTTTAATGAACTGGCTGTTCTAGCGTTGGGAAAAAATGAAAACTAGCCTATGGACGGTGCAATGCGTGGAGCGCGTTAATGCTAAAGGCAAAGCTAGTGCATAAATAGATAAACTAAAGTGTTTATTACATTTTTAACTATAAATTAATGCCTCAAATATATTAATAAAAATTTTTTTTAATGAATTGGCTGTTCTAGCGTTGGGAAAAAATGAAAACTAGCCTATGGACGGTGCAATGCGTGGAGCGCGTTAATGCTAAAGGCAAAGCTAGTGCATAAATAGATAAACTAAAGTGTTTATTACATTTTTAACTATAAATTAATGCCTCAAATATATTAATAAAAATTTTTTTTAATGAATTGGC
>CATQFJ010000032.1:0-28575 GCA_956483585.1 Gymnocheta viridis
ATAGCCTTTTCTATTATTTAGAAAAAATTATGTTAGTTATTTTTTTTTAATTTAATACATTTTATTGAAAACAAAATGCTATGCAATAGCTTTGCCGCGGCAGTTCTCGAGTGCCACAAGTCTTTTTTTATTGGCGTATCAATAACGCTCCAAAAGAAAAGGCTATAGCCTTTTCTATTATTTAGAAAAAATTATGTTAGTTATTTTTTTTTAATTTAATACATTTTATTGAAAACAAAATGCTATGCAATAGCTTTGCCGCGGCAGTTCTCGAGTGCCACATGTCTTTTTTTATTGGCGTATCAGTAACGCTCCAAAAGAAAAGGCTATAGCCTTTTCTATTATTTAGAAAAAATTATGTTAGTTATTTTTTTTTAATTTAATACATTTTATTGAAAACAAAATGCTATGCAATAGCTTTGCCGCGGCAGTTCTCGAGTGCCACATGTCTTTTTTTATTGGCGTATCAGTAACGCTCCAAAAGAAAAGGCTATAGCCTTTTCTATTATTTAGAAAAAATTATGTTAGTTATTTTTTTTTAATTTAATACATTTTATTGAAAACAAAATGCTATGCAATAGCTTTGCCGCGGCAGTTCTCGAGTGCCACATGTCTTTTTTTATTGGCGTATCAGTAACGCTCCAAAAGAAAAGGCTATAGCCTTTTCTATTATTTAGAAAAAATTATGTTAGTTATTTTTTTTTTAATTTAATACATTTTATTGAAAACAAAATGCTATGCAATAGCTTTGCCGCGGCAGTTCTCGAGTGCCACATGTCTTTTTTTATTGGCGTATCAGTAACGCTCCAAAAGAAAAGGCTATAGCCTTTTCTATTATTTAGAAAAAATTATGTTAGTTATTTTTTTTTTAATTTAATACATTTTATTGAAAACAAAATGCTATGCAATAGCTTTGCCGCGGCAGTTCTCGAGTGCCACATGTCTTTTTTTATTGGCGTATCAGTAACGCTCAAAAGAAAAGGCTATAGCCTTTTCTATTATTTAGAAAAAATTATGTAAGTTATTTTTTTTTTAATTTAATACATTTTATTGAAAACAAAATGCTATGCAATAGCTTTGCCGCGGCAGTTCTCGAGTGCCACATGTCTTTTTTTATTGGCGTATCAGTAACGCTCCAAAAGAAAAGGCTATAGCCTTTTCTATTATTTAGAAAAAATTATGTTAGTTATTTTTTTTTTAATTTAATACATTTTATTGAAAACAAAATGCTATGCAATAGCTTTGCCGCGGCAGTTCTCGAGTGCCACATGTCTTTTTTTATTGGCGTATCAGTAACGCTCAAAAGAAAAGGCTATAGCCTTTTCTATTATTTAGAAAAAATTATGTTAGTTATTTTTTTTTTAATTTAATACATTTTATTGAAAACAAAATGCTATGCAATAGCTTTGCCGCGGCAGTTCTCGAGTGCCACATGTCTTTTTTTATTGGCGTATCAATAACGCTCCAAAAGAAAAGGCTATAGCCTTTTCTATTATTTAGAAAAAATTATGTTAGTTATTTTTTTTTAATTTAATACATTTTATTGAAAACAAAATGCTATGCAATAGCTTTGCCGCGGCAGTTCTCGAGTGCCACATGTCTTTTTTTATTGGCGTATCAGTAACGCTCCAAAAGAAAAGGCTATAGCCTTTTCTATTATTTAGAAAAAATTATGTTAGTTATTTTTTTTTAATTTAATACATTTTATTGAAAACAAAATGCTATGCAATAGCTTTGCCGCGGCAGTTCTCGAGTGCCACAAGTCTTTTTTTATTGGCGTATCAATAACGCTCCAAAAGAAAAGGCTATAGCCTTTTCTATTATTTAGAAAAAATTATGTTAGTTATTTTTTTTTAATTTAATACATTTTATTGAAAACAAAATGCTATGCAATAGCTTTGCCGCGGCAGTTCTCGAGTGCCACATGTCTTTTTTTATTGGCGTATCAATAACGCTCCAAAAGAAAAGGCTATAGCCTTTTCTATTATTTAGAAAAAATTATGTTAGTTATTTTTTTTTAATTTAATACATTTTATTGAAAACAAAATGCTATGCAATAGCTTTGCCGCGGCAGTTCTCGAGTGCCACATGTCTTTTTTTATTGGCGTATCAGTAACGCTCCAAAAGAAAAGGCTATAGCCTTTTCTATTATTTAGAAAAAATTATGTTAGTTATTTTTTTTTTAATTTAATACATTTTATTGAAAACAAAATGCTATGCAATAGCTTTGCCGCGGCAGTTCTCGAGTGCCACATGTCTTTTTTTATTGGCGTATCAGTAACGCTCCAAAAGAAAAGGCTATAGCCTTTTCTATTATTTAGAAAAAATTATGTAAGTTATTTTTTTTTTAATTTAATACATTTTATTGAAAACAAAATGCTATGCAATAGCTTTGCCGCGGCAGTTCTCGAGTGCCACATGTCTTTTTTTATTGGCGTATCAGTAACGCTCCAAAAGAAAAGGCTATAGCCTTTTCTATTATTTAGAAAAAATTATGTTAGTTATTTTTTTTTAATTTAATACATTTTATTGAAAACAAAATGCTATGCAATAGCTTTGCCGCGGCAGTTCTCGAGTGCCACATGTCTTTTTTTATTGGCGTATCAGTAACGCTCCAAAAGAAAAGGCTATAGCCTTTTCTATTAATTAGAAAAAATTATGTAAGTTATTTTTTTTTTAATTTAATACATTTTATTGAAAACAAAATGCTATGCAATAGCTTTGCCGCGGCAGTTCTCGAGTGCCACATGTCTTTTTTTATTGGCGTATCAGTAACGCTCCAAAAGAAAAGGCTATAGCCTTTTCTATTATTTAGAAAAAATTATGTTAGTTATTTTTTTTTAATTTAATACATTTTATTGAAAACAAAATGCTATGCAATAGCTTTGCCGCGGCAGTTCTCGAGTGCCACATGTCTTTTTTTATTGGCGTATCAGTAACGCTCCAAAAGAAAAGGCTATAGCCTTTTCTATTAATTAGAAATAATTATGTTAGTTATTTTTTTTTAATTTAATACATTTTATTGAAAACAAAATGCTATGCAATAGCTTTGCCGCGGCAGTTCTCGAGTGCCACATGTCTTTTTTTATTGGCGTATCAGTAACGCTCCAAAAGAAAAGGCTATACTATAGCCTTTTCTATTAATTAGAAAAAATTATGTTAGTTATTTTTTTTTAATTTAATACATTTTATTGAAAACAAAATGCTATGCAATAGCTTTGCCGCGGCAGTTCTCGAGTGCCACATGTCTTTTTTTATTGGCGTATCAGTAACGCTCCAAAAGAAAAGGCTATAGCCTTTTCTATTAATTAGAAAAAATTATGTTAGTTATTTTTTTTTAATTTAATACATTTTATTGAAAACAAAATGCTATGCAATAGCTTTGCCGCGGCAGTTCTCGAGTGCCACATGTCTTTTTTTATTGGCGTATCAGTAACGCTCCAAAAGAAAAGGCTATAGCCTTTTCTATTAATTAGAAAAAATTATGTTAGTTATTTTTTTTTAATTTAATACATTTTATTGAAAACAAAATGCTATGCAATAGCTTTGCCGCGGCAGTTCTCGAGTGCCACATGTCTTTTTTTATTGGCGTATCAGTAACGCTCCAAAAGAAAAGGCTATATATAGCCTTTTCTATTAATTAGAAAAAATTATGTTAGTTATTTTTTTTTTAATTTAATACATTTTATTGAAAACAAAATGCTATGCAATAGCTTTGCCGCGGCAGTTCTCGAGTGCCACATGTCTTTTTTTATTGGCGTATCAGTAACGCTCCAAAAGAAAAGGCTATAGCCTTTTCTATTAATTAGAAAAAATTATGTTAGTTATTTTTTTTTAATTTAATACATTTTATTGAAAACAAAATGCTATGCAATAGCTTTGCCGCGGCAGTTCTCGAGTGCCACATGTCTTTTTTTATTGGCGTATCAGTAACGCTCCAAAAGAAAAGGCTATATATAGCCTTTTCTATTAATTAGAAAAAATTATGTTAGTTATTTTTTTTTAATTTAATACATTTTATTGAAAACAAAATGCTATGCAATAGCTTTGCCGCGGCAGTTCTCGAGTGCCACATGTCTTTTTTTATTGGCGTATCAGTAACGCTCCAAAAGAAAAGGCTATACTATAGCCTTTTCTATTAATTAGAAAAAATTATGTTAGTTATTTTTTTTTAATTTAATACATTTTATTGAAAACAAAATGCTATGCAATAGCTTTGCCGCGGCAGTTCTCGAGTGCCACATGTCTTTTTTTATTGGCGTATCAGTAACGCTCCAAAAGAAAAGGCTATATATAGCCTTTTCTATTAATTAGAAAAAATTATGTTAGTTATTTTTTTTTAATTTAATACATTTTATTGAAAACAAAATGCTATGCAATAGCTTTGCCGCGGCAGTTCTCGAGTGCCACATGTCTTTTTTTATTGGCGTATCAGTAACGCTCCAAAAGAAAAGGCTATAGCCTTTTCTATTAATTAGAAAAAATTATGTTAGTTATTTTTTTTTAATTTAATACATTTTATTGAAAACAAAATGCTATGCAATAGCTTTGCCGCGGCAGTTCTCGAGTGCCACATGTCTTTTTTTATTGGCGTATCAGTAACGCTCCAAAAGAAAAGGCTATACTATAGCCTTTTCTATTAATTAGAAAAAATTATGTTAGTTATTTTTTTTAATTTAATACATTTTATTGAAAACAAAATGCTATGCAATAGCTTTGCCGCGGCAGTTCTCGAGTGCCACATGTCTTTTTTTATTGGCGTATCAGTAACGCTCCAAAAGAAAAGGCTATACTATAGCCTTTTCTATTAATTAGAAAAAATTATGTTAGTTATTTTTTTTTAATTTAATACATTTTATTGAAAACAAAATGCTATGCAATAGCTTTGCCGCGGCAGTTCTCGAGTGCCACATGTCTTTTTTTATTGGCGTATCAGTAACGCTCCAAAAGAAAAGGCTATACTATAGCCTTTTCTATTAATTAGAAAAAATTATGTTAGTTATTTTTTTTTAATTTAATACATTTTATTGAAAACAAAATGCTATGCAATAGCTTTGCCGCGGCAGTTCTCGAGTGCCACATGTCTTTTTTTATTGGCGTATCAGTAACGCTCCAAAAGAAAAGGCTATACTATAGCCTTTTCTATTAATTAGAAAAAATTATGTTAGTTATTTTTTTTTAATTTAATACATTTTATTGAAAACAAAATGCTATGCAATAGCTTTGCCGCGGCAGTTCTCGAGTGCCACATGTCTTTTTTTATTGGCGTATCAGTAACGCTCCAAAAGAAAAGGCTATAGCCTTTTCTATTAATTAGAAAAAATTATGTTAGTTATTTTTTTTTAATTTAATACATTTTATTGAAAACAAAATGCTATGCAATAGCTTTGCCGCGGCAGTTCTCGAGTGCCACATGTCTTTTTTTATTGGCTTATCAGTAACGCTCCAAAAGAAAAGGCTATACTATAGCCTTTTCTATTAATTAGAAAAAATTATGTTAGTTATTTTTTTTAATTTAATACATTTTATTGAAAACAAAATGCTATGCAATAGCTTTGCCGCGGCAGTTCTCGAGTGCCACATGTCTTTTTTTATTGGCGTATCAGTAACGCTCCAAAAGAAAAGGCTATACTATAGCCTTTTCTATTAATTAGAAAAAATTATGTTAGTTATTTTTTTTTAATTTAATACATTTTATTGAAAACAAAATGCTATGCAATAGCTTTGCCGCGGCAGTTCTCGAGTGCCACATGTCTTTTTTTATTGGCGTATCAGTAACGCTCCAAAAGAAAAGGCTATAGCCTTTTCTATTAATTAGAAAAAATTATGTTAGTTATTTTTTTTTAATTTAATACATTTTATTGAAAACAAAATGCTATGCAATAGCTTTGCCGCGGCAGTTCTCGAGTGCCACATGTCTTTTTTTATTGGCTTATCAGTAACGCTCCAAAAGAAAAGGCTATACTATAGCCTTTTCTATTAATTAGAAAAAATTATGTTAGTTATTTTTTTTAATTTAATACATTTTATTGAAAACAAAATGCTATGCAATAGCTTTGCCGCGGCAGTTCTCGAGTGCCACATGTCTTTTTTTATTGGCGTATCAGTAACGCTCCAAAAGAAAAGGCTATACTATAGCCTTTTCTATTAATTAGAAAAAATTATGTTAGTTATTTTTTTTTAATTTAATACATTTTATTGAAAACAAAATGCTATGCAATAGCTTTGCCGCGGCAGTTCTCGAGTGCCACATGTCTTTTTTTATTGGCGTATCAGTAACGCTCCAAAAGAAAAGGCTATAGCCTTTTCTATTAATTAGAAAAAATTATGTTAGTTATTTTTTTTTAATTTAATACATTTTATTGAAAACAAAATGCTATGCAATAGCTTTGCCGCGGCAGTTCTCGAGTGCCACATGTCTTTTTTTATTGGCGTATCAGTAACGCTCCAAAAGAAAAGGCTATACTATAGCCTTTTCTATTAATTAGAAAAAATTATGTTAGTTATTTTTTTTAATTTAATACATTTTATTGAAAACAAAATGCTATGCAATAGCTTTGCCGCGGCAGTTCTCGAGTGCCACATGTCTTTTTTTATTGGCGTATCAGTAACGCTCCAAAAGAAAAGGCTATACTATAGCCTTTTCTATTAATTAGAAAAAATTATGTTAGTTATTTTTTTTTAATTTAATACATTTTATTGAAAACAAAATGCTATGCAATAGCTTTGCCGCGGCAGTTCTCGAGTGCCACATGTCTTTTTTTATTGGCGTATCAGTAACGCTCCAAAAGAAAAGGCTATACTATAGCCTTTTCTATTAATTAGAAAAAATTATGTTAGTTATTTTTTTTTAATTTAATACATTTTATTGAAAACAAAATGCTATGCAATAGCTTTGCCGCGGCAGTTCTCGAGTGCCACATGTCTTTTTTTATTGGCGTATCAGTAACGCTCCAAAAGAAAAGGCTATACTATAGCCTTTTCTATTAATTAGAAAAAATTATGTTAGTTATTTTTTTTTAATTTAATACATTTTATTGCAAACAAAATGCTATGCAATAGCTTTGCCGCGGCAGTTCTCGAGTGCCACATGTCTTTTTTTATTGGCGTATCAGTAACGCTCCAAAAGAAAAGGCTATAGCCTTTTCTATTAATTAGAAAAAATTATGTTAGTTATTTTTTTTTAATTTAATACATTTTATTGAAAACAAAATGCTATGCAATAGCTTTGCCGCGGCAGTTCTCGAGTGCCACATGTCTTTTTTTATTGGCGTATCAGTAACGCTCCAAAAGAAAAGGCTATACTATAGCCTTTTCTATTAATTAGAAAAAATTATGTTAGTTATTTTTTTTTAATTTAATACATTTTATTGAAAACAAAATGCTATGCAATAGCTTTGCCGCGGCAGTTCTCGAGTGCCACATGTCTTTTTTTATTGGCGTATCAGTAACGCTTCAAAAGAAAAGGCTATATAGCCTTTTCTATTATTTAGAAAAAATTATGTTAGTTATTTTTTTTTAATTTAATACATTTTATTGAAAACAAAATGCTATGCAATAGCTTTGCCGCGGCAGTTCTCGAGTGCCACATGTCTTTTTTTATTGGCGTATCAGTAACGCTCCAAAAGAAAAGGCTATACTATAGCCTTTTCTATTAATTAGAAAAAATTATGTTAGTTATTTTTTTTTAATTTAATACATTTTATTGAAAACAAAATGCTATGCAATAGCTTTGCCGCGGCAGTTCTCGAGTGCCACATGTCTTTTTTTATTGGCGTATCAGTAACGCTCCAAAAGAAAAGGCTATAGCCTTTTCTATTAATTAGAAAAAATTATGTTAGTTATTTTTTTTTAATTTAATACATTTTATTGAAAACAAAATGCTATGCAATAGCTTTGCCGCGGCAGTTCTCGAGTGCCACATGTCTTTTTTTATTGGCGTATCAGTAACGCTCCAAA
Organism: Gymnocheta viridis; assembly: GCA_956483585.1. Classification (NCBI taxonomy): domain Eukaryota; kingdom Metazoa; phylum Arthropoda; class Insecta; order Diptera; family Tachinidae; genus Gymnocheta; species Gymnocheta viridis. The sequence continues at coordinate 7,960 of CATQFJ010000032.1, forward strand.
AGAAAAGGCTATACTATAGCCTTTTCTATTAATTAGAAAAAATTATGTTAGTTATTTTTTTTTAATTTAATACATTTTATTGAAAACAAAATGCTATGCAATAGCTTTGCCGCGGCAGTTCTCGAGTGCCACATGTCTTTTTTTATTGGCGTATCAGTAACGCTCCAAAAGAAAAGGCTATACTATAGCCTTTTCTATTAATTAGAAAAAATTATGTTAGTTATTTTTTTTTTAATTTAATACATTTTATTGAAAACAAAATGCTATGCAATAGCTTTGCCGCGGCAGTTCTCGAGTGCCACATGTCTTTTTTTATTGGCGTATCAGTAACGCTCCAAAAGAAAAGGCTATAGCCTTTTCTATTATTTAGAAAAAATTATGTTAGTTATTTTTTTTTAATTTAATACATTTTATTGAAAACAAAATGCTATGCAATAGCTTTGCCGCGGCAGTTTTCGAGTGCCACATGTCTTTTTTTATTGGCGTATCAGTAACGCTTCAAAAGAAAAGGCTATAGCCTTTTCTATTATTTAGAAAAAATTATGTTAGTTATTTTTTTTTAATTTAATACATTTTATTGAAAACAAAATGCTATGCAATAGCTTTGCCGCGGCAGTTCTCGAGTGCCACATGTCTTTTTTTATTGGCGTATCAGTAACGCTCCAAAAGAAAAGGCTATAGCCTTTTCTATTATTTAGAAAAAATTATGTTAGTTATTTTTTTTTAATTTAATACATTTTATTGAAAACAAAATGCTATGCAATAGCTTTGCCGCGGCAGTTCTCGAGTGCCACATGTCTTTTTTTATTGGCGTATCAGTAACGCTTCAAAAGAAAAGGCTATAGCCTTTTCTATTATTTAGAAAAAATTATGTTAGTTATTTTTTTTTAATTTAATACATTTTATTGAAAACAAAATGCTATGCAATAGCTTTGCCGCGGCAGTTCTCGAGTGCCACATGTCTTTTTTTATTGGCGTATCAGTAACGCTCCAAAAGAAAAGGCTATAGCCTTTTCTATTATTTAGAAAAAATTATGTTAGTTATTTTTTTTTTAATTTAATACATTTTATTGAAAACAAAATGCTATGCAATAGCTTTGCCGCGGCAGTTCTCGAGTGCCACATGTCTTTTTTTATTGGCGTATCAGTAACGCTTCAAAAGAAAAGGCTATATATAGCCTTTTCTATTATTTAGAAAAAATTATGTTAGTTATTTTTTTTTTAATTTAATACATTTTATAAAAAACAAAATGCTATGCAATAGCTTTGCCGCGGCAGTTCTCGAGTGCCACATGTCTTTTTTTATTGGCGTATCAGTAACGCTTCAAAAGAAAAGGCTATATATAGCCTTTTCTATTATTTAGAAAAAATTATGTTAGTTATTTTTTTTTTAATTTAATACATTTTATTGAAAACAAAATGCTATGCAATAGCTTTGCCGCGGCAGTTCTCGAGTGCCACATGTCTTTTTTTATTGGCGTATCAGTAACGCTCCAAAAGAAAAGGCTATAGCCTTTTCTATTATTTAGAAAAAATTATGTTAGTTATTTTTTTTTTAATTTAATACATTTTATTGAAAACAAAATGCTATGCAATATCTTTGCCGCGGCAGTTCTCGAGTGCCACATGTCTTTTTTTATTGGCGTATCAGTAACGCTCCAAAAGAAAAGGCTATAGCCTTTTCTATTATTTAGAAAAAATTATGTTAGTTATTTTTTTTTTAATTTAATACATTTTATAAAAAACAAAATGCTATGCAATAGCTTTGCCGCGGCAGTTCTCGAGTGCCACATGTCTTTTTTTATTGGCGTATCAGTAACGCTTCAAAAGAAAAGGCTATATATAGCCTTTTCTATTATTTAGAAAAAATTATGTTAGTTATTTTTTTTTTTAATTTAATACATTTTATAAAAAACAAAATGCTATGCAATAGCTTTGCCGCGGCAGTTCTCGAGTGCCACATGTCTTTTTTTATTGGCGTATCAGTAACGCTTCAAAAGAAAAGGCTATATATAGCCTTTTCTATTATTTAGAAAAAATTATGTTAGTTATTTTTTTTTTAATTTAATACATTTTATTGAAAACAAAATGCTATGCAATAGCTTTGCCGCGGCAGTTCTCGAGTGCCACATGTCTTTTTTTATTGGCGTATCAGTAACGCTCCAAAAGAAAAGGCTATAGCCTTTTCTATTATTTAGAAAAAATTATGTAAGTTATTTTTTTTTTAATTTAATACATTTTATTGAAAACAAAATGCTATGCAATAGCTTTGCCGCGGCAGTTCTCGAGTGCCACATGTCTTTTTTTATTGGCGTATCAGTAACGCTCCAAAAGAAAAGGCTATAGCCTTTTCTATTATTTAGAAAAAATTATGTTAGTTATTTTTTTTTTAATTTAATACATTTTATTGAAAACAAAATGCTATGCAATAGCTTTGCCGCGGCAGTTCTCGAGTGCCACATGTCTTTTTTTATTGGCGTATCAGTAACGCTTCAAAAGAAAAGGCTATAGCCTTTTCTATTATTTAGAAAAAATTATGTTAGTTATTGTTAAAAATAAAACAAACTAAGTTTTATCCAGCAGTTTATCGCTTTAAAAATCTAAAACGATAATTGTTTATTAATTAATATTTTTTTTTTAACAATAGTTAATGATGTTTACCTTAGTTTATGCTTTTTTTTATTTTAATTTTTAATTTTAATTTTTGAGCTCTTCTTAAAATTTAGCAAATGGCAAACTCCTTAAGTATGTATAATAAGAAAAAAGGGTTTAAGATAACATAGAATGTAAATGGTGTTGTAAAGCGATTTAAAATAAATAATGTTGTAATAAATAGTAGTAGGGTCTAATATTGGAGGTAACAATTCTCCCCCCTGTAAGATGAGCCATTGGTGAGTCTTGCTCCAATCAATTGCCGACATCTAGGACTGCTAACTTTACTGCGGGTCTTTCAATGATTCCGTTGATTGTTTTTAATTTAGCTCTTCGAACTTGACCATCTTTGGCCTTCGTGAATTCAACAATTTTTCCTCGTAGCCAGGTGTTTCTATTGGCATTTTCATCAACCACAAGCACTACGTCATCAACTTCAATTGCTTTAGATTGTTTGGACCATTTTCCTCGCCGGGTTAACATCGGTAGCATTTCCTTTACAAAACGTCTCCAAAACATGTTAGCGAATACCTCACTTTGGCGCAGGGTCATTTTGTAATCAATATTTTCGGGTAAGCAAAATGGCTTCGTACCATTCGAGTTGCCAAGAAGAAAGTGGTTCGGAGTGATGGCCTCTTGATCTTCAGTTTCCAACGACACATATGTAAGGGGTCTTGAATTAACTATTAGCTCCACCTCCATCAAGGCACTTCTCAGGCTTTCGTCTGTGAACTTTTGCGCTGGAGATATTTTATATAATATAGTTTTGATTGACCTCACTAACCTCTCCCAAGCTCCCCCCATGTGGGGAGCTGCTGGTGGATTAAATTTCCACGAAATGCCCTTATATGCCATATCAGTTTGCACTTTATTGAACTCGATATTTTTTAACTCGTCCTTGAGAAAACGATCAGCACCTCGAAAATTTGTCCCGTTATCGCTGTAAATTTCAGCTGGTGTACCGCGTCTTGCAACAAAATTTTTAAGGGTCATTAAAAACGAGTCTGTTGAGAGTGAATGGGCTATTTCAATATGAATGGCTCTTACAGTGAGGCATGTGAATATAACTCCCCATCGCTTTAATGATTTTCTACCAAAAGTTACTGTTATTGGACCAAAGTAGTCGACTCCAACAAACGTAAAGGGTCGCTGAAAAGCTCCCAGGCGTGCCGGTGGCAGGTTAGCCATTTGGGGTGATACAGGTTTAGCGGCATCAATTTTACATTGTTGGCAACTTCTGCGGATGGATTTATAGACAGCTCTCAAATTTATTATAAAGTATTTTTGACGAATTTCATTTAGGACCGTCTCGTGATTTAAATGGTGGTAGGCTCTATGGTAATCCATAATTATGAGTTTTGTGACATGGTGTTTACCTGGTAATATTATGAAATCTCTTTGGGGTCCGCAAGCCTCTGTTGCATACTGCGCCCTATTTCTAACTCTGATGATTCCATCATCATCCATGTAAACATTAAGTTTATCAAAGGCACCGCCTTTAATAGTGGGTCGACCGCTTTGCATTGCAGCATATTCATCCACAAAACTTGTCATCTGACTCATCTTTAATATAATCTTGTTTGCCTTAATCAAATGCGACGAATTAAGACTTTCAACTATTTCTTGCTGCTTAAATTTTTGTAGTCTTCTTTCCACATACATTACCCAATTAGCCACAGCACGTTTAAGTCGGTACCAACTAGAAAAATATTCAAATTTAATTGAAAACTGTACTGATTTACGAAAATGTATGTTCAAGTAACGAGGACGAATTTCAGTCATCCCGACGTCTTCGATATTGGGGCAGACAGCAACGGAGTTATTTGGCCAAAATTTTTCGGGTTGCTTCAACCAAGATGGACCCTCAAACCACTCATTGTAGTTGTCAGTAGCTGGTCTAAACTTTGTTGCAAAATCGGCCACATTCATTGCGCTTGGAACCCATCGCCATTCAGAAGCATTTGTGAATTTTAAAATTTCAGCAACTCGAAACATGACAAACTGTTTATATTTCCTAGGGTCCCCAGTTAACCAAGACAAGACAGTTTTTGAATCGGTCCACATAACCTTTCGCTTAAATTTTACATCGTGGCAAGTAATTGTGTTCATAAGTCTGGCGCCAATAGTTGCTGCTTGCAATTCAAGCCGTGGTATGGAAAGGGGTCGAAGTGGGGCTACCTTTGATTTCGCTGCTACGAGTCTTATTTCAACCTTATCACCAAACGTAAATCGAAAATATGAAACGGCAGCATAGGCGTCCTCACTTGCGTCGACAAACGTATGCAATTCTAAAGAATATTCGTTTTGTTGTAGTGTCAATGAATAACAGCGTGGTATTGCAACCTGAGAAATTGTTGGCAAAAATGTGAGCCAATTTTTCCATTTATTAAAGAGATCACCACTAAGAGGTTGATCCCAGTCGATACCGATACGCCATATTTCTTGCAGAATAGATTTTAAATATGACATAAAACACGCCATAAAACCTAGAGGGTCGAAGACGGACATCAGGACTTGTAAAACCTCTCGCTTTGTAGGCACTAAATCTTCAGATAGAATTGGTCGGCGAAGCCGCACAAACTTCACATTCATTTTAAAAACATCGTTTTTAGGGTCCCAATAAAGCCCAAGAATCTTTTCATAGTGAGGCATTTGTTCACTGTTCTCAAAGGTTTTTGGGTCTGAGTCTCTGGTTTCTCCTAACGCTTTCAGAACTTCTATGGAGTTTGATGACCAATTACGCATAACAAAACCACCCTTGGCATGGACGTCTCGCACATTTACTGCCAATTCAATAGCGTCTTCTATGGTGCATGTAGAGGCAATAAAATCGTCTACGTAATGCTGCTTTGTAATTGCCTCAATAACCCTATCATTAGCAAATTGTACAGCGTTTTTGTCTCTGACAAAATGCGCAATGCATGGCGAACATGATGCTCCAAATGTCAGTACATTTAGTTGGTACACTAGTAGAGAATTATTTTCGTCCCACCACAAAAATCGCTGCGCCCTTGCATCTTCTTCACGAACAAGTATGCGGTGAAACATTTCGGCTATGTCGCCGCACACAGCTATTGCTCCCATTCTAAATTTAAATAAAATATAAATAAGGGGCACCAGCAGGTCAGGGCCCTTCAACAAAAAGTCATTAAGGGCACAATCGTTAGACTTAGCTGCAGCATCCCACACGAGTCTTATTTTATTTGGTTTATGTGGGTTCTTGACAATAAAGGTGGGTAGGTACCATGTTTTGATTTTATTTTGTTTAAGTACTTCTATGGGTAGCCTTTCAGCATAACCCTTTTCTTCTAAATTAGCGATTTGTTGATTTAATATTTCGGCTAGGTTTGGGTCCCTTTCGGCTTTCTGCTTAATACACTGTAAACGCTTCTTGGCCATTGGCAGACTATCTGGCAACTCTGGCGGGTCCACCTTCCATAGGAGACCAACTTCATATCTGCCGTCCTTAAGCAGACAGGTGTCATTTAAAATTCGCATAGCTTGCTCATCATCTTTGGACATAGGTTTTGGCTGCTCACCCGTTGTACCAATGCTTTCGTCAGAAAAAAATTGTTTTACCAGATCATGAACTTCATCACAGCTGCATTTGTGAAAATTAAGTTTTCCACCAGCTTTAGAACCACCACCAAAAAGAGTCCACCCCAATCTCGTTTTGGATGCAACAGGTTGATGCCATCCACCTTCACGTACTTTTATAGCTGCAATTAAATTGGGGTTATTTACACCGATTATCATCGATGGCACGACGTTGGTGTAGCCCTCCAGGGGTATATCTTTTAAGTAAGTGTATTTCGATTTGATGTCTTCCACGTTCATAGTTTCTTCTGATAAATTCAACTTTTTTACAGTGTACACATTGCTTATGGGGAAAATATTCGAATTGGGTCTGACTGAAGAAATTTTTAAATCCAGCCTTTTAGAGTTGTTTTCATAACGAGTGACGTCACCAGTCCATCGGATGCAAAGTGGGTTCTTAATGCCTTCAACTCCTAATATGTCAGCTACTTCCTCTTCCAGAAGTGTAAGGGTCGAACCATCGTCCATAAGAGCATATATTTGTACAGATTTGTTGCCACTGTAAAGAGTTACTGGCACTACACGGTAAAACGACTCTCCCTCACTAGACCTGTGATTATTAACCACACCACCTGATGGCTGCTCCTCATTATGCAATAAAGCATTGTGTAAAACAGTACACCCATTCACACCACATTGTTTATGGAACCAGCACCTACGTCTGTGCTTGCCCAGACAGATACGGCATAAATTGTTCACTTTGACAGTCTCCCAACGTTCAGCAACAGAAAGCTCCTTAAATTTTGCGCACTGGACCATTTTATGTGCGTCTTCACAAATTATGCATTGCTGCTGTACGTCCTGTGGCTTATGCGTGTTTAAACGCCCCTCTTTGTTGGCTGGCCTTATATTGTGGTCAAACACAGGAACAGTCACTTTGCAAGTTGCCTCTGCAATCATGTATAACCAGTCTGAAAAATGTAACAAATTTGGATGGTAAATGTCCTTCGAGTACAATGCCCACTGTAGTACAGTGTCTACAGGCAACTTGTCTACCAGCTCCTGCAAAAGAGTAGGATTAATTAAATATTCCTCTAAATGAGTTGCACGAATAGTGGCACAAAGATTTTTCACTGCAAATGAAAATTCTATTAGGGACTGTAATTTGCCCCGCTGTATTGTATACTTGCGCACTTCCTCAACCAGATTTTTTATTATGCACTCGGGTCTGCCGTAGTACATCTTAAGAGTCCTGATAATGTCTGGGACCATATCTGGGAGCATCAAGCAATTTCTTACCGCATCCCGGGCCCTACCACGTAAGCTGTTTTGGAGTCTAATAAGGTTTTCCTCATTGGTATACCCAGCTGCCTGAGTGCTGTGTTCATAAGCACTTATGAATATTGGCCATTCTTTCGGGTCTCCATTAAATGGGGGTAAATCCTTACAAATATATTGCCGTGTCATTAATTGGGTCGCTGTCGTATTAAAAAATTCGCTTTCGCGATTATTTTTATTAAAATGTAAATTGGGGTCAGCCCGAGTGTCTTTTGTTTTGTTTGCATTGTATTCAATATTTTGACAGCTTGTAGCGTTTCTGTTTTGCTGAGTGATGTTACCCAATACGTTTTGCCTCTCAGAAGTGTTGCCACTATTTATAGTATTAAATGGCAGCGCGGTGTTTGTCTGTTCGTGACCTGATTGTTCTGCTACTTGCCGTAAGATGGCGCTGCTCATATGGTGAGATGTACTTGTTTGGAGTCTGGTGTTAGCATTTTGTTGACAACTTGGTACACACGGTGGGTCTTCTATGGTAGCGTTTTTAGTGCTATTACCCACTGGCCATACAGTGTCAATCTCTTGGCGTAGTAATTGGTACTTACGTCTCAAAAACTCCTGTTTTAACAGCATCTCTTCCTCTAGCTGTCGCAATTCTAGCTGCTTTTTTGCACTTGTAGCTGGCGGAACAATCTCAACACTGGATTCGTTTATGGGGTCTGATGTTTTGAGGTTATGTGAGTCTTTTTTTTGTTCTGTTACAACACAAGATTGACATATCCAGCTAAACATATCAACATCCTCGTCGAATTCACAGCAGCTGCTATGAAAACAATGAAGGCACTTGGAACAGGTTATCATGTTTCCATCATCCGGGTCGGTACATACGACGCAGTTGGCAGCAAGGGTCAGATTCTCTTTTGACATACTGGTAGCCATTTTATCGTATAAGATTTTTAAAGAATTTGTTAAAAATAAAACAAACTAAGTTTTATCCAGCAGTTTATCGCTTTAAAAATCTAAAACGATAATTGTTTATTAATTAATATTTTTTTTTTAACAATAGTTAATGATGTTTACCTTAGTTTATGCTTTTTTTTATTTTAATTTTTAATTTTAATTTTTGAGCTCTTCTTAAAATTTAGCAAATGGCAAACTCCTTAAGTATGTATAATAAGAAAAAAGGGTTTAAGATAACATAGAATGTAAATGGTGTTGTAAAGCGATTTAAAATAAATAATGTTGTAATAAATAGTAGTAGGGTCTAATATTGGAGGTAACAATTCTCCCCCCTGTAAGATGAGCCATTGGTGAGTCTTGCTCCAATCAATTGCCGACATCTAGGACTGCTAACTTTACTGCGGGTCTTTCAATGATTCCGTTGATTGTTTTTAATTTAGCTCTTCGAACTTGACCATCTTTGGCCTTCGTGACTTCAACAATTTTTCCTCGTAGCCAGGTGTTTCTATTGGCATTTTCATCAACCACAAGCACTACGTCATCAACTTCAATTGCTTTAGATTGTTTGGACCATTTTCCTCGCCGGGTTAACATCGGTAGCATTTCCTTTACAAAACGTCTCCAAAACATGTTAGCGAATACCTCACTTTGGCGCAGGGTCATTTTGTAATCAATATTTTCGGGTAAGCAAAATGGCTTCGTACCATTCGAGTTGCCAAGAAGAAAGTGGTTCGGAGTGATGGCCTCTTGATCTTCAGTTTCCAACGACACATATGTAAGGGGTCTTGAATTAACTATTAGCTCCACCTCCATCAAGGCACTTCTCAGGCTTTCGTCTGTGAACTTTTGCGCTGGAGATATTTTATATAATATAGTTTTGATTGACCTCACTAACCTCTCCCAAGCTCCCCCCATGTGGGGAGCTGCTGGTGGATTAAATTTCCACGAAATGCCCTTATATGCCATATCAGTTTGCACTTTATTGAACTCGATATTTTTTAACTCGTCCTTGAGAAAACGATCAGCACCTCGAAAATTTGTCCCGTTATCGCTGTAAATTTCAGCTGGTGTACCGCGTCTTGCAACAAAATTTTTAAGGGTCATTAAAAACGAGTCTGTTGAGAGTGAATGGGCTATTTCAATATGAATGGCTCTTACAGTGAGGCATGTGAATATAACTCCCCATCGCTTTAATGATTTTCTACCAAAAGTTACTGTTATTGGACCAAAGTAGTCGACTCCAACAAACGTAAAGGGTCGCTGAAAAGCTCCCAGGCGTGCCGGTGGCAGGTTAGCCATTTGGGGTGATACAGGTTTAGCGGCATCAATTTTACATTGTTGGCAACTTCTGCGGATGGATTTATAGACAGCTCTCAAATTTATTATAAAGTATTTTTGACGAATTTCATTTAGGACCGTCTCGTGATTTAAATGGTGGTAGGCTCTATGGTAATCCATAATTATGAGTTTTGTGACATGGTGTTTACCTGGTAATATTATGAAATCTCTTTGGGGTCCGCAAGCCTCTGTTGCATACTGCGCCCTATTTCTAACTCTGATGATTCCATCATCATCCATGTAAACATTAAGTTTATCAAAGGCACCGCCTTTAATAGTGGGTCGACCGCTTTGCATTGCAGCATATTCATCCACAAAACTTGTCATCTGACTCATCTTTAATATAATCTTGTTTGCCTTAATCAAATGCGACGAATTAAGACTTTCAACTATTTCTTGCTGCTTTAATTTTTGTAGTCTTCTTTCCACATACATTACCCAATTAGCCACAGCACGTTTAAGTCGGTACCAACTAGAAAAATATTCAAATTTAATTGAAAACTGTATTGATTTACGAAAATGTATGTTCAAGTAACGAGGACGAATTTCAGTCATCCCGACGTCTTCGATATTGGGGCAGACAGCAACGGAGTTATTTGGCCAAAATTTTTCGGGTTGCTTCAACCAAGATGGACCCTCAAACCACTCATTGTAGTTGTCAGTAGCTGGTCTAAACTTTGTTGCAAAATCGGCCACATTCATTGCGCTTGGAACCCATCGCCATTCAGAAGCATTTGTGAATTTTAAAATTTCAGCAACTCGAAACATGACAAACTGTTTATATTTCCTAGGGTCCCCAGTTAACCAAGACAAGACAGTTTTTGAATCGGTCCACATAACCTTTCGCTTAAATTTTACATCGTGGCAAGTAATTGTGTTCATAAGTCTGGCGCCAATAGTTGCTGCTTGCAATTCAAGCCGTGGTATGGAAAGGGGTCGAAGTGGGGCTACCTTTGATTTCGCTGCTACGAGTCTTATTTCAACCTTATCACCAAACGTAAATCGAAAATATGAAACGGCAGCATAGGCGTCCTCACTTGCGTCGACAAACGTATGCAATTCTAAAGAATATTCGTTTTGTTGTAGTGTCAATGAATAACAGCGTGGTATTGCAACCTGAGAAATTGTTGGCAAAAATGTGAGCCAATTTTTCCATTTATTAAAGAGATCACCACTAAGAGGTTGATCCCAGTCGATACCGATACGCCATATTTCTTGCAGAATAGATTTTAAATATGACATAAAACACGCCATAAAACCTAGAGGGTCGAAGACGGACATCAGGACTTGTAAAACCTCTCGCTTTGTAGGCACTAAATCTTCAGATAGAATTGGTCGGCGAAGCCGCACAAACTTCACATTCATTTTAAAAACATCGTTTTTAGGGTCCCAATAAAGCCCAAGAATCTTTTCATAGTGAGGCATTTGTTCACTGTTCTCAAAGGTTTTTGGGTCTGAGTCTCTGGTTTCTCCTAACGCTTTCAGAACTTCTATGGAGTTTGATGACCAATTACGCATAACAAAACCACCCTTGGCATGGACGTCTCGCACATTTACTGCCAATTCAATAGCGTCTTCTATGGTGCATGTAGAGGCAATAAAATCGTCTACGTAATGCTGCTTTGTAATTGCCTCAATAACCCTATCATTAGCAAATTGTACAGCGTTTTTGTCTCTGACAAAATGCGCAATGCATGGCGAACATGATGCTCCAAATGTCAGTACATTTAGTTGGTACACTAGTAGAGAATTATTTTCGTCCCACCACAAAAATCGCTGCGCCCTTGCATCTTCTTCACGAACAAGTATGCGGTGAAACATTTCGGCTATGTCGCCGCACACAGCTATTGCTCCCATTCTAAATTTAAATAAAATATAAATAAGGGGCACCAGCAGGTCAGGGCCCTTCAACAAAAAGTCATTAAGGGCACAATCGTTAGACTTAGCTGCAGCATCCCACACGAGTCTTATTTTATTTGGTTTATGTGGGTTCTTGACAATAAAGGTGGGTAGGTACCATGTTTTGATTTTATTTTGTTTAAGTACTTCTATGGGTAGCCTTTCAGCATAACCCTTTTCTTCTAAATTAGCGATTTGTTGATTTAATATTTCGGCTAGGTTTGGGTCCCTTTCGGCTTTCTGCTTAATACACTGTAAACGCTTCTTGGCCATTGGCAGACTATCTGGCAACTCTGGCGGGTCCACCTTCCATAGGAGACCAACTTCATATCTGCCGTCCTTAAGCAGACAGGTGTCATTTAAAATTCGCATAGCTTGCTCATCATCTTTGGACATAGGTTTTGGCTGCTCACCCGTTGTACCAATGCTTTCGTCAGAAAAAAATTGTTTTACCAGATCATGAACTTCATCACAGCTGCATTTGTGAAAATTAAGTTTTCCACCAGCTTTAGAACCACCACCAAAAAGAGTCCACCCCAATCTCGTTTTGGATGCAACAGGTTGATGCCATCCACCTTCACGTACTTTTATAGCTGCAATTAAATTGGGGTTATTTACACCGATTATCATCGATGGCACGACGTTGGTGTAGCCCTCCAGGGGTATATCTTTTAAGTAAGTGTATTTCGATTTGATGTCTTCCACGTTCATAGTTTCTTCTGATAAATTCAACTTTTTTACAGTGTACACATTGCTTATGGGGAAAATATTCGAATTGGGTCTGACTGAAGAAATTTTTAAATCCAGCCTTTTAGAGTTGTTTTCATAACGAGTGACGTCACCAGTCCATCGGATGCAAAGTGGGTTCTTAATGCCTTCAACTCCTAATATGTCAGCTACTTCCTCTTCCAGAAGTGTAAGGGTCGAACCATCGTCCATAAGAGCATATATTTGTACAGATTTGTTGCCACTGTAAAGAGTTACTGGCACTACACGGTAAAACGACTCTCCCTCACTAGACCTGTGATTATTAACCACACCACCTGATGGCTGCTCCTCATTATGCAATAAAGCATTGTGTAAAACAGTACACCCATTCACACCACATTGTTTATGGAACCAGCACCTACGTCTGTGCTTGCCCAGACAGATACGGCATAAATTGTTCACTTTGACAGTCTCCCAACGTTCAGCAACAGAAAGCTCCTTAAATTTTGCGCACTGGACCATTTTATGTGCGTCTTCACAAATTATGCATTGCTGCTGTACGTCCTGTGGCTTATGCGTGTTTAAACGCCCCTCTTTGTTGGCTGGCCTTATATTGTGGTCAAACACAGGAACAGTCACTTTGCAAGTTGCCTCTGCAATCATGTATAACCAGTCTGAAAAATGTAACAAATTTGGATGGTAAATGTCCTTCGAGTACAATGCCCACTGTAGTACAGTGTCTACAGGCAACTTGTCTACCAGCTCCTGCAAAAGAGTAGGATTAATTAAATATTCCTCTAAATGAGTTGCACGAATAGTGGCACAAAGATTTTTCACTGCAAATGAAAATTCTATTAGGGACTGTAATTTGCCCCGCTGTATTGTATACTTGCGCACTTCCTCAACCAGATTTTTTATTATGCACTCGGGTCTGCCGTAGTACATCTTAAGAGTCCTGATAATGTCTGGGACCATATCTGGGAGCATCAAGCAATTTCTTACCGCATCCCGGGCCCTACCACGTAAGCTGTTTTGGAGTCTAATAAGGTTTTCCTCATTGGTATACCCAGCTGCCTGAGTGCTGTGTTCATAAGCACTTATGAATATTGGCCATTCTTTCGGGTCTCCATTAAATGGGGGTAAATCCTTACAAATATATTGCCGTGTCATTAATTGGGTCGCTGTCGTATTAAAAAATTCGCTTTCGCGATTATTTTTATTAAAATGTAAATTGGGGTCAGCCCGAGTGTCTTTTGTTTTGTTTGCATTGTATTCAATATTTTGACAGCTTGTAGCGTTTCTGTTTTGCTGAGTGATGTTACCCAATACGTTTTGCCTCTCAGAAGTGTTGCCACTATTTATAGTATTAAATGGCAGCGCGGTGTTTGTCTGTTCGTGACCTGATTGTTCTGCTACTTGCCGTAAGATGGCGCTGCTCATATGGTGAGATGTACTTGTTTGGAGTCTGGTGTTAGCATTTTGTTGACAACTTGGTACACACGGTGGGTCTTCTATGGTAGCGTTTTTAGTGCTATTACCCACTGGCCATACAGTGTCAATCTCTTGGCGTAGTAATTGGAACTTACGTCTCAAAAACTCCTGTTTTAACAGCATCTCTTCCTCTAGCTGTCGCAATTCTAGCTGCTTTTTTGCACTTGTAGCTGGCGGAACAATCTCAACACTGGATTCGTTTATGGGGTCTGATGTTTTGAGGTTATGTGAGTCTTTTTTTTGTTCTGTTACAACACAAGATTGACATATCCAGCTAAACATATCAACATCCTCGTCGAATTCACAGCAGCTGCTATGAAAACAATGAAGGCACTTGGAACAGGTTATCATGTTTCCATCATCCGGGTCGGTACATACGACGCAGTTGGCAGCAAGGGTCAGATTCTCTTTTGACATACTGGTAGCCATTTTATCGTAAAAGATTTTTAAAGAATTTGTTAAAAATAAAACAAACTAAGTTTTATCCAGCAGTTTATCGCTTTAAAAATCTAAAACGATAATTGTTTATTAATTAATATTTTTTTTTAACAATAGTTAATGATGTTTACCTTAGTTTATGCTTTTTTTTATTTTAATTTTTAATTTTAATTTTTGAGCTCTTCTTAAAATTTAGCAAATGGCAAACTCCTTAAGTATGTATAATAAGAAAAAAGGGTTTAAGATAACATAGAATGTAAATGGTGTTGTAAAGCGATTTAAAATAAATAATGTTGTAATAAATAGTAGTAGGGTCTAATATTGGAGGTAACAGTTATTTTTTTTTTAATTTAATACATTTTATTGAAAACAAAATGCTATGCAATAGCTTTGCCGCGGCAGTTCTCGAGTGCCACATGTCTTTTTTTATTGGCGTATCAGTAACGCTCCAAAAGAAAAGGCTACAGCCTTTTCTATTATTTAGAAAAAATTATGTTAGTTATTTTTTTTTAATTTAATACATTTTATTGAAAACAAAATGCTATGCAATAGCTTTGCCGCGGCAGTTCTCGAGTGCCACATGTCTTTTTTTATTGGCGTATCAGTAACGCTTCAAAAGAAAAGGCTATAGCCTTTTCTATTATTTAGAAAAAATTATGTTAGTTATTTTTTTTTAATTTAATACATTTTATTGAAAACAAAATGCTATGCAATAGCTTTGCCGCGGCAGTTCTCGAGTGCCACATGTCTTTTTTTATTGGCGTATCAGTAACGCTTCAAAAGAAAAGGCCTTTTCTATTATTTAGAAAAAATTATGTTAGTTATTTTTTTTTAATTTAATACATTTTATTGAAAACAAAATGCTATGCAATAGCTTTGCCGCGGCAGTTCTCGAGTGCCACATGTCTTTTTTTATTGGCGTATCAGTAACGCTTCAAAAGAAAAGGCTATAGCCTTTTCTATTATTTAGAAAAAATTATGTTAGTTATTTTTTTTTAATTTAATACATTTTATTGAAAACAAAATGCTATGCAATAGCTTTGCCGCGGCAGTTCTCGAGTGCCACATGTCTTTTTTTATTGGCGTATCAGTAACGCTCCAAAAGAAAAGGCTATAGCCTTTTCTATTATTTAGAAAAAATTATGTTAGTTATTTTTTTTTTAATTTAATACATTTTATTGAAAACAAAATGCTATGCAATAGCTTTGCCGCGGCAGTTCTCGAGTGCCACATGTCTTTTTTTATTGGCGTATCAGTAACGCTTCAAAAGAAAAGGCTATAGCCTTTTCTATTATTTAGAAAAAATTATGTTAGTTATTTTTTTTTAATTTAATACATTTTATTGAAAACAAAATGCTATGCAATAGCTTTGCCGCGGCAGTTCTCGAGTGCCACATGTCTTTTTTTATTGGCGTATCAGTAACGCTCCAAAAGAAAAGGCTATAGCCTTTTCTATTATTTAGAAAAAATTATGTTAGTTATTTTTTTTTTAATTTAATACATTTTATTGAAAACAAAATGCTATGCAATAGCTTTGCCGCGGCAGTTCTCGAGTGCCACATGTCTTTTTTTATTGGCGTATCAATAACGATCCAAAAGAAAAGGCTATAGCCTTTTCTATTATTTAGAAAAAATTATGTTAGTTATTTTTTTTTAATTTAATACATTTTATTGAAAACAAAATGCTATGCAATAGCTTTGCCGCGGCAGTTCTCGAGTGCCACAAGTCTTTTTTTATTGGCGTATCAATAACGCTCCAAAAGAAAAGGCTATAGCCTTTTCTATTATTTAGAAAAAATTATGTTAGTTATTTTTTTTTTAATTTAATACATTTTATTGAAAACAAAATGCTATGCAATAGCTTTGCCGCGGCAGTTCTCGAGTGCCACATGTCTTTTTTTATTGGCGTATCAATAACGATCCAAAAGAAAAGGCTATAGCCTTTTCTATTATTTAGAAAAAATTATGTTAGTTATTTTTTTTTAATTTAATACATTTTATTGAAAACAAAATGCTATGCAATAGCTTTGCCGCGGCAGTTCTCGAGTGCCACATGTCTTTTTTTATTGGCGTATCAGTAACGCTCCAAAAGAAAAGGCTATATATAGCCTTTTCTATTATTTAGAAAAAATTATGTTAGTTATTTTTTTTTTAATTTAATACATTTTATTGAAAACAAAATGCTATGCAATAGCTTTGCCGCGGCAGTTCTCGAGTGCCACATGTCTTTTTTTATTGGCGTATCAGTAACGCTCCAAAAGAAAAGGCTATAGCCTTTTCTATTATTTAGAAAAAATTATGTAAGTTATTTTTTTTTTAATTTAATACATTTTATTGAAAACAAAATGCTATGCAATAGCTTTGCCGCGGCAGTTCTCGAGTGCCACATGTCTTTTTTTATTGGCGTATCAGTAACGCTCCAAAAGAAAAGGCTATAGCCTTTTCTATTATTTAGAAAAAATTATGTTAGTTATTTTTTTTTTAATTTAATACATTTTATTGAAAACAAAATGCTATGCAATAGCTTTGCCGCGGCAGTTCTCGAGTGCCACATGTCTTTTTTTATTGGCGTATCAGTAACGCTTCAAAAGAAAAGGCTATAGCCTTTTCTATTATTTAGAAAAAATTATGTTAGTTATTTTTTTTTTAATTTAATACATTTTATTGAAAACAAAATGCTATGCAATAGCTTTGCCGCGGCAGTTCTCGAGTGCCACATGTCTTTTTTTATTGGCGTATCAATAACGCTCCAAAAGAAAAGGCTATAGCCTTTTCTATTATTTAGAAAAAATTATGTTAGTTATTTTTTTTTAATTTAATACATTTTATTGAAAACAAAATGCTATGCAATAGCTTTGCCGCGGCAGTTCTCGAGTGCCACATGTCTTTTTTTATTGGCGTATCAGTAACGCTCCAAAAGAAAAGGCTATAGCCTTTTCTATTATTTAGAAAAAATTATGTTAGTTATTTTTTTTTAATTTAATACATTTTATTGAAAACAAAATGCTATGCAATAGCTTTGCCGCGGCAGTTCTCGAGTGCCACATGTCTTTTTTTATTGGCGTATCAGTAACGCTCCAAAAGAAAAGGCTATAGCCTTTTCTATTATTTAGAAAAAATTATGTTAGTTATTTTTTTTTAATTTAATACATTTTATTGAAAACAAAATGCTATGCAATAGCTTTGCCGCGGCAGTTCTCGAGTGCCACAAGTCTTTTTTTATTGGCGTATCAATAACGCTCCAAAAGAAAAGGCTATAGCCTTTTCTATTATTTAGAAAAAATTATGTTAGTTATTTTTTTTTTAATTTAATACATTTTATTGAAAACAAAATGCTATGCAATAGCTTTGCCGCGGCAGTTCTCGAGTGCCACATGTCTTTTTTATTGGCGTATCAATAACGCTCCAAAAGAAAAGGCTATAGCCTTTTCTATTATTTAGAAAAAATTATGTTAGTTATTTTTTTTTAATTTAATACATTTTATTGAAAACAAAATGCTATGCAATAGCTTTGCCGCGGCAGTTCTCGAGTGCCACATGTCTTTTTTTATTGGCGTATCAGTAACGCTCCAAAAGAAAAGGCTATAGCCTTTTCTATTATTTAGAAAAAATTATGTTAGTTATTTTTTTTTTAATTTAATACATTTTATTGAAAACAAAATGCTATGCAATAGCTTTGCCGCGGCAGTTCTCGAGTGCCACATGTCTTTTTTTATTGGCGTATCAATAACGCTCCAAAAGAAAAGGCTATATATAGCCTTTTCTATTATTTAGAAAAAATTATGTTAGTTATTTTTTTTTAATTTAATACATTTTATTGAAAACAAAATGCTATGCAATAGCTTTGCCGCGGCAGTTCTCGAGTGCCACATGTCTTTTTTTATTGGCGTATCAGTAACGCTTCAAAAGAAAAGGCTATAGCCTTTTCTATTATTTAGAAAAAATTATGTTAGTTATTTTTTTTTAATTTAATACATTTTATTGAAAACAAAATGCTATGCAATAGCTTTGCCGCGGCAGTTCTCGAGTGCCACATGTCTTTTTTTATTGGCGTATCAGTAACGCTCCAAAAGAAAAGGCTATAGCCTTTTCTATTATTTAGAAAAAATTATGTTAGTTATTTTTTTTTAATTTAATACATTTTATTGAAAACAAAAAGCTATGCAATAGCTTTGCCGCGGCAGTTCTCGAGTGCCACATGTCTTTTTTTATTGGCGTATCAGTAACGCTTCAAAAGAAAAGGCTATAGCCTTTTCTATTATTTAGAAAAAATTATGTTAGTTATTTTTTTTTAATTTAATACATTTTATTGAAAACAAAATGCTATGCAATAGCTTTGCCGCGGCAGTTCTCGAGTGCCACATGTCTTTTTTTATTGGCGTATCAGTAACGCTCCAAAAGAAAAGGCTATAGCCTTTTCTATTATTTAGAAAAAATTATGTTAGTTATTTTTTTTTAATTTAATACATTTTATTGAAAACAAAATGCTATGCAATAGCTTTGCCGCGGCAGTTCTCGAGTGCCATATGTCTTTTTTTATTGGCGTATCAGTAACGCTTCAAAAGAAAAGGCTATAGCCTTTTCTATTATTTAGAAAAAATTATGTTAGTTATTTTTTTTTAATTTAATACATTTTATTGAAAACAAAATGCTATGCAATAGCTTTGCCGCGGCAGTTCTCGAGTGCCACATGTCTTTTTTTATTGGCGTATCAGTAACGCTCCAAAAGAAAAGGCTATAGCCTTTTCTATTATTTAGAAAAAATTATGTTAGTTATTTTTTTTTTATTTAATACATTTTATTGAAAACAAAATGCTATGCAATAGCTTTGCCGCGGCAGTTCTCGAGTGCCACATGTCTTTTTTTATTGGCGTATCAATAACGCTCCAAAAGAAAAGGCTATAGCCTTTTCTATTATTTAGAAAAAATTATGTTAGTTATTTTTTTTTAATTTAATACATTTTATTGAAAACAAAATGCTATGCAATAGCTTTGCCGCGGCAGTTCTCGAGTGCCACATGTCTTTTTTTATTGGCGTATCAATAACGCTCCAAAAGAAAAGGCTATAGCCTTTTCTATTATTTAGAAAAAATTATGTTAGTTATTTTTTTTTAATTTAATACATTTTATTGAAAACAAAATGCTATGCAATAGCTTTGCCGCGGCAGTTCTCGAGTGCCACAAGTCTTTTTTTATTGGCGTATCAATAACGCTCCAAAAGAAAAGGCTATAGCCTTTTCTATTATTTAGAAAAAATTATGTTAGTTATTTTTTTTTTAATTTAATACATTTTATTGAAAACAAAATGCTATGCAATAGCTTTGCCGCGGCAGTTCTCGAGTGCCACATGTCTTTTTTTATTGGCGTATCAATAACGATCCAAAAGAAAAGGCTATAGCCTTTTCTATTATTTAGAAAAAATTATGTTAGTTATTTTTTTTTAATTTAATACATTTTATTGAAAACAAAATGCTATGCAATAGCTTTGCCGCGGCAGTTCTCGAGTGCCACATGTCTTTTTTTATTGGCGTATCAGTAACGCTCCAAAAGAAAAGGCTATAGCCTTTTCTATTATTTAGAAAAAATTATGTTAGTTATTTTTTTTTTAATTTAATACATTTTATTGAAAACAAAATGCTATGCAATAGCTTTGCCGCGGCAGTTCTCGAGTGCCACATGTCTTTTTTTATTGGCGTATCAGTAACGCTCCAAAAGAAAAGGCTATAGCCTTTTCTATTATTTAGAAAAAATTATGTAAGTTATTTTTTTTTTAATTTAATACATTTTATTGAAAACAAAATGCTATGCAATAGCTTTGCCGCGGCAGTTCTCGAGTGCCACATGTCTTTTTTTATTGGCGTATCAGTAACGCTCCAAAAGAAAAGGCTATAGCCTTTTCTATTATTTAGAAAAAATTATGTTAGTTATTTTTTTTTTAATTTAATACATTTTATTGAAAACAAAATGCTATGCAATAGCTTTGCCGCGGCAGTTCTCGAGTGCCACATGTCTTTTTTTATTGGCGTATCAGTAACGCTTCAAAAGAAAAGGCTATAGCCTTTTCTATTATTTAGAAAAAATTATGTTAGTTATTTTTTTTTTAATTTAATACATTTTATTGAAAACAAAATGCTATGCAATAGCTTTGCCGCGGCAGTTCTCGAGTGCCACATGTCTTTTTTTATTGGCGTATCAATAACGCTCCAAAAGAAAAGGCTATAGCCTTTTCTATTATTTAGAAAAAATTATGTTAGTTATTTTTTTTTAATTTAATACATTTTATTGAAAACAAAATGCTATGCAATAGCTTTGCCG
>CATQFJ010000033.1:0-82493 GCA_956483585.1 Gymnocheta viridis
CATACTACTAATATCTTTTTGAGGAGTAACAGTTATTACTAATTTATTATCAGCTATCCCTTATTTAGGAATTAATTTAGTACAATGAGTATGAGGAGGATTCGCTGTAGATAATGCAACTTTAACTCGATTTTTCACTTTTCATTTTATTTTACCATTTATTGTATTAGCAACAACATTAATTCACATTTTATTTTTACATCAAACAGGATCTAATAATCCATTAGGATTAAATTCAAATATTGATAAAATTCCCTTTCATCCTTATTTCACCTGTAAGGATATTGTAGGATTTATTATTATAATAATAATAGTTATATTATTAGTATTAATTAGTCCTTATTTATTAGGAGATCCTGATAATTTTATTCCTGCTAATCCATTAGTAACTCCAATTCACATTCAACCTGAATGATATTTTTTATTTGCTTATGCAATTTTACGATCAATTCCTAATAAATTAGGAGGAGTAATTGCTTTAATTTTATCAATTGCAATTTTATTTATTATACCATTATATCATTTAAGAAAATTTCGAGGAATTCAATTCTATCCTATTAATCAAATTATATTTTATTAATAACAACAACAGTAATTTTATTAACATGAATTGGAGCACGACCAGTAGAAGATCCATATATTTTAATTGGTCAAATTTTAACTGTAATTTATTTTTCTTATTATATATTTAACCCAATAATTATTAAATGATGAGATAATTTATTAAATTAGTTAATGAGCTTGAACAAGCATATGTTTTGAAAACATAAAATAGAAATTAAATTTTCTATTAACTTTACTAAAAAAAATTAATTAAATTAAATATAATAAAAAAATTTTAAATCCAATAAAAAATAATAAGAAATTTAATGAAAAAGGTAAAAATCTCTTTCAAGCCAAATATATTAATTTATCATAACGAAATCGAGGTAATGTTCCACGAACTCAAATAAATAAAAAAGATAAAAAAGATAATTTTATATAAAATAAAAAAGAAAATAAATCTCTGCCTAAAAATATTACACAAAACAATATTCTTATAAATAAAATACTTGAATATTCAGCTAAAAAAATTAAAGCAAAACCACCACTTCTATATTCAACATTAAATCCAGATACTAATTCTGATTCACCTTCTGCAAAATCAAATGGAGTACGATTAGTTTCAGCTAAAGAAATTCTAAACCAAACTAAAGCTATCGGAAATATAATAAATAAAAACCAAATAAATAATTGATATTTATAAAATATTAGTATATTATAACATCCAATTAAAAAAATAAATCTTAATAAAACCAATGCTAAACTAACTTCATAAGAAATAGTTTGAGCAACAGCTCGAAGACCTCCTAATAAAGCATAATTAGAATTAGAAGATCAACCAGCAACTATTACTGTATAAACTCCTAATCTTGTACAACATAAAAAAAATAATAAACCTAAATTAAAAGAAAATAATTTAACAAAAAAAGGTATTCTCATTCAAACCAATAAAGATAAAAATAAAGAAAAAATAGGAGAAAATAATAAGAAATATAATTAGACAACAATGGATAAGTCTGTTCTTTACTAAATAATTTAATTGCATCACCAAAAGGTTGAGGAATCCCTATAATACCTACCTTATTAGGACGCTTTCGAATTTGAATATAACCTAATACTTTACGTTCTAAGAATGTTAAAAAAGCCACTCTTACTAATACAAAAATAATTAATAATAAAATTCTAACAATTAATAATAAACCTTCTATAAAAAACAAGTACTATTTGTAAAAATTACATAAATAAATTCTAAATTTATTGCACTAATCTGCCAAAATAGTTATATTAATTATATTCACAATAAAAAATAATAATTTATTAAATATTAGGTCCTTTCGTACTGAAATATTTTAATAATTTAAAGATAGAAACCAACCTGGCTTACACCGGTTTGAACTCAGATCATGTAAGAATTTAAAAGTCGAACAGACTTAAAATTTCAGCAACTACACCTAAAATTATATCTTAATACAACATCGAGGTCGCAATCTTTTTTTTTAATAAGAACTCTCCAAAAAAATTACGCTGTTATCCCTAAAGTAACTTAAATTTTTAATCACTAATAATGGATCAAATACTCATAAATTAATGATTTTAAAAATTAAAAGTTTTGTAAATTTTAATATCACCCCAATAAAATATCAATTATTATAAAATAAATCTACAAAAATATAAAAATATTAAATATAAATATTTATAGGGTCTTCTCGTCTTTTAAATAAATTTTAGCTTTTTAACTAAAAAATAAAATTCTAATAAAAATTTATATGAATATTTAATAGTTAATATTTCGTCCAACCATTCAATTAAAAAACTAATGATTATGCTACCTTTGTACAGTTAAAATACTGCGGCCATTTAAAAAATCAGTGGGCAGGTTAAACTTTCTAAATAAACAAAAAGACATGTTTTTGTTAAACAGGCGAATATTTTTTTGCCGAATTCTTTATAAAAACTTTACATGCTAATTTATTTATATAAATATAAATATACTAATTTTATCATAATTTTTTTATTTTTTAAATTAAAATAAATACTTTAATAAATATTTAAAATTTTAATAAATAATAATAACAACAAAATAAATTATAACAATATTATTAATAATAGCTATTTCTAAGCTTATATTTATTTATTATAAATTAATTTTTAAAATTATATTTATACAGCTTATCCCATAAAATATTAAAATTAATTAATTATTTAAATTAATATATTTAAATAAATAATAAAAAACTTCTAAATTAAATTTATTTCTTAAAGAACTAGATACCTTTAAAAACGAATAACATTTCATTTCCAATATATTATTAAAAATAATTTTATCACATTAACTTTTATAATATATTAACTCTTTTAAAATCGAGAAAATTATAATAAATAATTTTTAATTAATAAACCCTGATACACAAGGTACAATAAATTAAATTTTCTTATAAAACAAAAATTTTTCAAATTATTTCAATTTTCTTTTACAATACTATTAAACTATTATTAATATTATTTTTTCTTTATAAAATACTAAAACAAATAAATTTATAATTATTTTTAATAAATTAATAAAAACAAAAATTTAATTAATAAATAAATTATAATCAATTTATATTGATTTGCACAAAAATCTTTTCAATGTAAATGAAATACTTTACTTTGAAATCTTTAAATTGCGTTCTAGATACACTTTCCAGTACATCTACTATGTTACGACTTATCTTACCTATATAGAAAGAGTGACGGGCGATATGTGCATATTTTAGAGCTAAAATCAAATTATTAATCTTTATAATTTTACTATTAAATCCACCTTTAATAAATATTTCAAATTTATATTCGTTTAAATATTTTTATTGTAACTCATTAAAACTTAAATATAAGCTACACCTTGATCTGATATAAATTTTTATAAAAATTTAAGAAAATTAACTTTCTTATAAAATATTCTAATAACGACGGTATATAAACAGACAACAAAATTAAGTAAGGTCCATCGTGAATTATCGATTAAAAAACAAGTTCCTCTGAATAGACTAAAATACCGCCAAATTTTTTAAGTTTAAAGAACATAAATAATACTACCTAAGTTTTAAATTAATATATTTCAAAAAATAGGGTATCTAATCCTAGTTTAATATTGAAATTTCTAAGCTTCAATTAATATAAAATTATAAAAATAAAGTAAAATAAAAATTTCACCTAATAAATTAACTTATATTTTATTTTTAATAATTTAACTTAAACTAATAAAATTTATTTGTATTATTTGTATAGCCGCAACTGCTGGCACAAATTTTGTCAATACTCTTTAATATTACTATATTTAAATTTCTTTAATTAATAATATCAATTATTGCTAATAAAAATAAAATTTAAATATTATTAAAATAATTAAAATTTCACACGAAAATTTAAATATAAATTAAACTAAAAATAAATTTTTAAGTCAAAATAAAACTTTATTAATTAATTAAAATTATTATAACAAAAATAAAATTAAATTAATTATAAAATTAATAAACAAAATTAGTAAATTAATTAATTATATCTTAATAAGTTTAAATTGGTATATCCTCACAGTATATCACCCCTATTGATATTAATACATTAATTATAATTAATATAAATTAAAAATTTATATATATAATTTATTATTAAATAAATTAAATTAGTTATAAATAATTTAAAATATAATTATATCTTAATAAGTTTAAATTGGTATATCCTCACAGTATATCACCCCTATTGATATTAATACATTACCTATAATTAATATAAATTAAAAATTTATATATATAATTTATTATTAAATAAATTAAATTAGTTATAAATAATTTAAAATCTAATTATATATTAATAAATTTAAATTGGTATATCCTCACAATATATCACCCCTATTGATATTAATACATTAACTATAATTAATATAAATTAAAAATTTATATATATAATTTATTATTAAATAAATTAAATTAGTTATAAATAATTTAGTAATAAAAAAAAATAATAATTAAAAAATTTATAAACATAATTCTTAAAATAATATTTTAAAAATTAATTGACACATATATATGTATATAATTTTTAAAATAATAATTTAAAAAAAAATTAATATACACATAATTTTTTAAAAATAATAATTTAAATAATATATAATTTTTAAAAAAATAATAATTTTTAAATAACAATTTAAATAATATATATACACAATTTTTTTTTTTAAAATTCATTATAAAATTTTTCGACTCTCATTTTTATACTTAACGATGCAAAATTTTTCATTCAATACTATACTAATTAGATTAATAGATATCTATTAATATATAAATATTTAATTAATTAATAGATATCTATTAATTTAGTTCTAAAAAAAATTTCAATTTAATTAAGAATAACCAAAATTAAAATATTAATAATAATGATTTATCTAATTTATACGTAGAAAAGAATATATATAATAAGTTATTACATATATATAATGAATACATATTTTTATAAATATATATAAATAATTTATTAATTATTAAATTAATAATATTTATATACATAATTTAATATTAATTATAAATTATGTATATAAATATATATAAATAATTATATATATATATATATATATATATATATATATATATATATATATATATATATATATATATATATATATATATATATATGCAATTTTTAATTATTTATGAATAATTTAATTTTTTTAAAAAATTATTTAATTTTAAAAAAAAAAAAATTCATTATAAAATTTTTGGACTCTCATTTTTATACTTAACGATGCAAAATTTTTCATTCAATACTATACTAATTAGATTAATAGATATTTATTAATATATAAATATTTAATTAATTAATAGATATCTATTAATTTAGTTCTAAAAAAAATTTCACTTTAATTAAGAATAACCAAAATTAAAATATTAATAATAATGATTTATCTAATTTATATGTAGAAAAGAATATATATAATAAGTTATTACATATATATAATGAATACATATTTTTATAAATATATATAAATAATTTATTAATTATTAAATTAATAATACTTATAAACATAATTTAATATTAATTATAAATTATGTATATAAATATATATAAATAATTATATATATATATATATATGCAATTTTTAATTATTTATGAATAATTTAATTTTTTTTTTTTAAATTCATTATAAAATTTTTGGACTCTCATTTTTATACTTAACGATGCAAAATTTTTCATTCAATACTATACTAATTAGATTAATAGATATCTATTAATATATAAATATTTAATTAATTAATTAATAGATATCTATTAATTTAGTTCTAAAAAAATTTCAATTTAATTAAGAATAACCAAAATTAAAATATTAATAATAATGATTTATCTAATTTATATGTAGAAAAGAATATATATAATAAGTTATTACATATATATAATGAATACATATTTTTATAAATATATATAAATAATTTATTAATTATTAAATTAATAATATTTATATACATAATTTAATATTAATTATAAATTATGTATATAAATATATATAAATAATTATATATATATATATATATATATATATATATATATATATATATATATATATATATATATATATATATGCAATTTTTAATTATTTATGAATAATTTAATTTGTTTTAAAAATTATTATTTAAAACTTTATATTTATATTTTATATATTGAAATGATTAATTTAGGCTCAAGTTCAAACCCGAATTTACCCATTTATTTATTCTAATTTTTTTATTTTTAAATTTTATTAGAAAATTTTTTTTTTGGATAAATTCATTATTATTTTTTATTAAGAGAGTACTATATATATAGAACAATTTTTATTCTTCATCATGTTAGCAGAACGGATCAGTACTGATTTCGAGGTCGCTACACCATCTCATCAGCGTTCTTTGTTCAATTTTACCACTTTTGACGGTGGATACTAGTGATCAGGAATATCAACTATTTAACCGTATTATTTAACAAATTAGGATACGAAAAGTACAAACTTATTCATTTTCACATGTCAAATCAATTTCGGTTAGCACGAAATCCCATCTATGATGAATAACTACTCTATATATTTCAGTCTCTCTTGCTTATTCAGCGCCATTGGCTGCTGAGAAATAAGCGGTACTTAATCATGTTGTTAGGTTTCTGTCATTTGTAGTTGGATTTCTTTTTTAGTATTCAACCAACTATGAACAAGTAAACATGTAGATTTTTGACGCGTGCCATCGTTATTTATAATTAATGTTTATAAGTAATTAGTCGAATTATTAATATTTTATATATTGAAACGATTAATTTTGGCTCAAGTTCAAACCCGAATTTACCCATTTATTTATTCTAATTTTTTTATTTTTTAATTTTTATTAGAAAATTTTTTTTTGCATAAATTCATTATTATTTTTTATTAAGAGAGTACTATATATATAGAACAATTTTTATTCTTCATCATGTTAGCAGAACGGATCAGTACTGATTTCGAGGTCGCTACACCATCTCATCAGCGTTCTTTGTTCAATTTTACCACTTTTGACGGTGGATACTAGTGATCAGGAATATCAACTATTTAACCGTATTATTTAACAAATTAGGATACGAAAAGTACAAACTTATTTATTTTCACATGTCAAATCAATTTCGGTTAGTACGAAATCCCATCTATGATGAATAACTACTCTATATATTTCAGTCTCTCTTGCTTATTCAGCGCCATTGGCTGCTGAGAAATAAGCGGTACTTAATCATGTTGTTAGGTTTCTGTCATTTGTAGTTGGATTTCTTTTTTAGTATTCAACCAACTATGAACAAGTAAACATGTAGATTTTTGACGCGTGCCATCGTTATTTATAATAAATGTTTATACTATTCCTAAAAGTATCAAAAACTTTTGTGCTTCGTACACTAAAATATAAAAAGATAAGCTAAAAAAAGCTATTGGGTTCATACCCCAATTATAAAGGTTATAGTCCTTTTCTTTTTAATTTTAAATAATTCCTCTAAAATTATATTTTTAAATATTTTAATAATAGGAACTTTAATTTCAATTTCTGCTAATTCATGATTAAGAGCTTGAATAGGTTTAGAAATTAATTTATTAGCTTTTATTCCCCTAATAAGAGATAATAAATTAATATCAACAGAATCTTCATTAAAGTATTTCTTAACTCAAGTATTAGCTTCTTCTATTCTTTTATTCGCAGTAATTTTATTTCTATTAAACTCAAATAAAAGAAACTCTTATTTTTTAATAGAAATTATGATTTGCTCAACTTTAATTTTAAAAATAGGTGCAGCACCTTTCCATTTCTGATTCCCTAATGTAATAGAGGGATTATCTTGAATTAATGCTTTAATTTTAATAACTTGACAAAAAATTGCTCCATTAATATTAATATCTTATATTATAATTAAACCATTACTTATAGTAAGTATTATTTCTTCAGCAGTAATTGGTGCTTTAGGAGGGTTAAATCAAACCTCTTTACGAAAATTAATAGCATATTCATCTATTAATCATTTAAGATGAATATTAATAGCGATATATAATAGAAATTTGTTATGAATAACTTATTTTTTATTTTATTCATTATTAACATTCAGAATAATTTTTATATTTAATATATTTAAATGTTCTCATATTAATCAATTATTTTCATTATTTTTTAATTCAAAAGAATTAAAATTTTTTCTTTTTTTTAATTTATTATCCTTAGGAGGACTACCTCCATTTCTAGGATTTTTTCCTAAATGAATTGTAATTCAATCTTTAATTACAAATAATCAATTATTTGTTTTAATATTAATAGTAATAATATCATTAATTACATTATATTTTTATATACGTTTATCATATAGTGCTTTTATATTAAATTACTATGAAAATAATTGAATTTTATATTCAACACACACAAAATTAAACATAAAAATTTTTATATATTGTTCTTATTTATCTTCATTAGGATTATTTTTAATTTTTACATTATATTTATTATATTAAAACAAATAAATTTATTTAAAATTAAATTATATTAAAAACCCTATTTAAAACCACTAAATATTTTATATTTATAATTTATAAGGCTTTAAGTTAAAAAACTAATAGCCTTCAAAGCTGTAAATATAAGAATAATCTTTTAAGTCTTATAATTAATAGTTAATTAATAAAGCTTTAGTAAATTATTACTCCTTCAGAATTGCAGTCTAATATCATTATGGACTATAAATCTAATTAATCATGATTAAAGAGAATTATTCTCATAAATAAATTTACAATCTATCCCCTAAATTCAGCCATTTAATCGCGACAATGATTATTTTCCACTAATCATAAAGATATTGGAACTTTATATTTTATTTTTGGAGCTTGATCTGGAATAGTAGGAACTTCATTAAGAATTTTAATTCGAGCAGAATTAGGTCATCCTGGTGCATTAATTGGAGATGATCAAATTTATAATGTTATTGTAACAGCTCATGCTTTTGTTATAATTTTTTTTATAGTAATACCAATTATAATTGGAGGATTTGGAAATTGATTAGTTCCTTTAATATTAGGAGCTCCAGATATAGCTTTTCCTCGAATAAATAATATAAGTTTTTGACTTCTTCCCCCTGCATTAACTTTATTATTAGTAAGTAGTATAGTAGAAAACGGAGCTGGTACAGGATGAACTGTATACCCTCCTTTATCCTCTAATATTGCACATGGAGGAGCTTCTGTTGATTTAGCTATCTTTTCTCTTCATTTAGCAGGAATTTCTTCTATTTTAGGGGCTGTTAATTTTATTACTACAGTAATTAATATACGATCTGTAGGTATTACTTTAGATCGAATACCTTTATTTGTATGATCAGTAGCAATTACAGCTTTACTTCTTTTATTATCATTGCCAGTATTAGCTGGAGCTATTACTATATTATTAACAGATCGAAATTTAAATACTTCATTTTTTGATCCAGCAGGAGGAGGAGATCCAATTCTATACCAACACTTATTTTGGTTTTTTGGACACCCAGAAGTTTATATTTTAATTTTACCTGGATTTGGTATAATTTCTCATATTATTAGACAAGAATCAGGTAAAAAAGAAACATTTGGATCTTTAGGAATAATTTATGCAATATTAACTATTGGTTTATTAGGATTTATTGTATGAGCTCATCATATATTTACAGTAGGAATAGATGTAGACACACGAGCTTATTTTACTTCAGCAACTATAATTATTGCTGTACCTACAGGAATTAAAATTTTTAGTTGATTAGCCACTTTATATGGAACTCAATTAAATTATTCTCCTTCTATTTTATGAGCATTAGGATTTGTATTTTTATTTACAGTAGGAGGATTAACAGGAGTAATTTTAGCTAATTCTTCTCTTGATATTATCTTACACGATACTTATTATGTAGTAGCTCATTTTCTTTATGTATTATCAATAGGTGAAGTATTTGCTATTATAGCAGGATTTGTACATTGATACCCTTTAATTACAGGATTAACTTTAAATAATAAACTTTTAAAAAGTCAATTTTATATTATATTTACAGGAGTAAATTTAACTTTTTTCCCTCAACATTTTTTAGGGTTAGCGGGAATACCTCGACGATATTCAGATTATCCAGATGCATATACAGCTTGAAATGTAGTATCTACAATTGGTTCTACAATTTCTTTATTAGGAATTATATTTTGTATATATATTATTTGAGTTAGTTTTATAACACAACGTTTAGTCTTATTCCCAATTCAACTAAATTCTTCAATTGAATGATTACAAAACATACCACCATCAGAACATAGTTATAATGAATTACCTTTATTAAATAATTTCTAATATGGCAGATTAGTGCAATGGATTTAAGCTTCATATATAAAGATTATTTACTTTTATTAGAAACTTATGTCAACATGAGCTAATTTAGGATTACAAAATAGTTCTTCACCTTTAATAGAACAATTAATTTTTTTTCATGATCATACTCTTTTAATTTTAGTAATAATTACTATATTAGTAGGATATTTAATATTTATATTATTTTTTAATAAATATGTAAATCGATATTTACTTCATGGTCAAACCATTGAGATTATTTGAACTATTTTACCAGCTATTATTTTGTTATTTATTGCATTTCCTTCATTACGATTATTATATTTATTAGATGAAATTAATGAACCAGCAATTACTTTAAAAACTATTGGACATCAATGATACTGAAGATATAAATATTCAGATTTTATAAATATTGAATTCGATTCATATATAATTCCCAACAATGAATTAAATATTGATAATTTTCGATTATTAGATGTTGATAATCGAGTAATTATTCCAATAAATTCACAAATTCGAATTTTAGTAACAGCAGCAGATGTAATTCATTCATGAACAATTCCATCATTAGGAGTAAAAGTAGATGGTACAACTGGTCGATTAAATCAAACTAATTTCTTAATTAATCGACCAGGATTATGTTATGGTCAATGTTCAGAAATTTGTGGTGCTAACCATAGTTTTATACCAATTGTAATTGAAAGAATTCCTGTAAATTTTTTCATTAAATGAATTTCTAATAATATAAATTCTTCATTAGATGACTGAAAGTAAGTACTGGTCTCTTAAACCATTATATAATAAATTAACGATTATTTCTAATGAAAAAATTAGTTAATAAATAACATTAGTTTGTCAAACTAAAATTATCAATTAATTGATATTTTTTAATACCACAAATAGCACCTATTTCATGATTAAGTTTATTTATTATTGTTTCAATTACATTTATAGTTTTTAATATAATAAATTATTACATATTTACTCCTTCCATACCTAAATCTAATTTAATAAATAAAAAATTAATAAATTCTTTAAATTGAAAATGATAACAAATTTATTCTCAGTATTCGACCCATCTTCAAATATTTTAAATTTATCATTAAATTGATTAAGTACATTTTTAGGTTTAATTATAATTCCTTCAATATATTGATTAATGCCTTCTCGTTATAATATTTTATGAAATAATATTATATTTACACTTCATAAAGAATTTAAAATTTTACTAGGACCTATAAATAATAATGGTTCTACATATATTTTTGTATCTTTATTTTCTATAATTTTATTTAATAATTTTATAGAATTATTTCCATATATTTTTACAAGTACTAGTCATTTAACACTTACCTTGTCATTAGCTTTACCAATATGATTATCTTTTATATTATTTGGATGAATTAATAATACTCAACATATATTTGCACATTTAGTTCCACAAGGTACACCAGCTATTTTAATACCATTTATAGTATGTATTGAAACTATTAGTAATATTATTCGACCAGGAACTTTAGCAGTACGATTAACTGCTAATATAATTGCTGGACATTTACTATTAACTCTTTTAGGTAATACTGGTCCTTCTATAACAACAATTATATTAAGTATATTAATTATTGTTCAAATTGCCTTATTAGTATTAGAATCAGCTGTTGCTATTATTCAATGTTACGTATTTGCAGTTTTAAGAACTTTATATTCTAGAGAAGTAAATTAATGTCAACACATGCAAATCAGCCATTTCATTTAGTAGATTATAGACCTTGACCTTTAACTGCTTCATTAGGAGCAATAACAACTGTTACTGGTTTAGTGAAATGATTTCATCAATATGATAATTCATTATTTTTATTAGGTAATTTTATTTTAACTATTTTACTATTTTAACAGTTTATCAATGATGACGAGATGTATCACGAGAAAGAACTTTTCAAGGATTACATACTAATATAGTTACAACTGGTATACGATGAGGAATAATTTTATTTATTTTATCAGAAATTTTTTTTTTATTTCTTTTTTTTATCATTTTTTCATAGAAGATTATCCCCATATATTAAATTAGGAGTAATTTGACCTCCAATAGGGCTTATTCCATTTAACGCATTCCAAATTCCATTATTAAATACAGTAATTTTATTAACTTCAGGAATTACAGTAACTTGAGCTCACCATAGTTTAATAAAAAGAAATCATTCACAAACTACTCAAGGATTATTTTTTACAGTAATTTTAGGAATTTATTTTACTATACTTCAAGCTTATGAATATATTGAAGCTCCTTTTACAATTGCAGATTCAGTTTATGGATCAACGTTTTTTATAGCAACAGGATTTCACGGAATTCATGTATTAATTGGAACTACATTTTTATTGATTTGTTTATTACGACATTTAAATAACCATTTTTCAATATCACATCATTTTGGATTCGAAGCTGCTGCTTGATATTGACATTTTTTTGATGTAGTATGATTATTCCTTTATGTTTCTATTTATTGATGAGGAGGATAAATTATTATCTATATAATATATAAAGTATATTTGACTTCCAATCATAAAGTCTATAATTAATAGTATAGATAATTTTTATATAATATTAGTTCAATTATTATATTAATTGCTATATTAGTAATATTTGCAGCCTCTATTATTTCAAAAAAAAACAATTATTGATCGAGAAAAAACATCTCCATTTGAATGTGGATTTGATCCTAAATCATCACCTCGAATTCCATTTTCTCTACGATTTTTTTTAATTACAATTATCTTTTTAATTTTTGATGTAGAAATTGCATTAATTTTACCTATTATTTTAATTATTAAATTTTCAAATTTATTTATATGAACAACAACTTCTATTATTTTTATTTTAATTTTATTATTAAGATTATACCATGAATGAAATCAAGGAATATTAAATTGATCAAATTAAGGGTTGTAGTTAAATATAACATTTGATTTGCAATCAAAAAGTATTGATTTTTCAATCTACCTTGAATATGAAGCGATAAATTGCAATTAGTTTCGACCTAATTTTAGGTAAATTACCCTTATTATTAAACTTAATTAATTGAAGCCAAAAAGAGGCCTATCAT
Source organism: Gymnocheta viridis (assembly GCA_956483585.1). Taxonomy (NCBI): domain Eukaryota; kingdom Metazoa; phylum Arthropoda; class Insecta; order Diptera; family Tachinidae; genus Gymnocheta; species Gymnocheta viridis. The sequence goes on from CATQFJ010000033.1 coordinate 13,496, forward strand.
TGTTAATGATAAAATTGAATTAAATTCCAATTAAAGAAGTATGATGTTCAAGCAAAAGCTGCTAACTTTTATCTTTTAATGGTTAAATTCCATTTATACTTCTATAATATTTATTTAAAATATAATTATTTAATTAAATTTATTAAGATATAATTAGATTTTAAATTTATATAGTTTAATAAAAACATTACATTTTCATTGTAAAATTAAATAATGGTATTTTGTAAATTACTAATAAATATTAATAATAAATTAATTATATTGAATATTATTAGTTACTAAAAAAAATTCATAATATTCAAAGATTTTTTTAATCTCATTAACATCTTCAATGTCACACTCTAAATATAAGCTATTTGAATAAAAACAAATTAAATATATAAATAAAATTATAATTCAAAATATAAATCTTAATAAATAAATTTTTAAATTGTTATTTTGTAGTATTTGATTTAATTGTGAAATTTTTACTAAATTATAATAAAGATATTGACCACCAAAATATTCAGATCATCCTTGATCAAATGATTTAACACTTATTATACCAATTATTAAAGAATAATTAATTAATCCATAAGTAGAAATATAAGGTATAAATCACATTGAACCTAAAAAATAAGAAAAATTGTTAACAATTTTAAATATAAAGGTAAAATAATTGTTGAAAAAATTAATCATCTTAATATACTCCCCCCAAAAATTCTTATAATTAATTCATAATAGTATAACTCATCTTTCATCATTTAATAAATTTAAAGAAGAAAAATTTGAATTACCTGATATTCTATAATAAACTAATCGAAAAGAATAACAAAAAGTTAAACCAGTAGAAAAAAAAAAGAAAATAAATTTATATAAGATAAAGAAACTATTTCTAAAATTAAATCCTCAGAATAAAACCCTGATAAAAAAGGTATTCCACATAAAGCTAAATTAGCTACATTAAAACAAGAAGAAGTTAATGGTATTATTAAACTTAAACTTCCTATTAAACGAATATCCTGAGTATTATTTTTATTATGAATAATAGAACCTGCACATATAAATAATAATGCTTTAAATAAAGCATGAGTTAATAAATGAAAAAAAGCTAACTCATAATATCCTATAGATAAAATTCTTATTATTAATCCTAGTTGACTTAAAGTTGATAAAGCAATAATTTTTTAAATCAAATTCATAATTTGCCCCTAATCCAGATATAAATATTGTTAATCCCGATAATAATAATAATAAATTTCCTAATCAACAATAATTTAATAAAATATTAAATCGAATTAATAAATAAACCCCAGCAGTAACTAAAGTAGAAGAATGAACTAAAGCTGATACTGGAGTTGGTGCTGCTATAGCAGCTGGTAACCAAGAAGAAAATGGAATTTGACCTCTTTTAGTTATAGCTGCTAATATAACTAATAATCCAACAATTATTATTTCTATTTCATTTTTTATAAATTCTAAATAAAATACATAGTTTCATCTACCATAGTTTAATATCCAAGCAATACTTAATAATAAAAAAACATCTCCAATATGATTAGATAATGCAGTTAATATACCAGCATTATAAGATTTAACATTTTGAAAATAAATTGCTAAACAATAAGATACAAGTCCCAATCCATCTCAACCTAATAAAATACTAATTAAATTAGGGCTAATAATTAATAATATTATAGAACTAACAAATATTAAAACTAATATAATAAAACGATTAATTTTATAATCACTTTCTATATATTCTTTTCTATAAAAAATAACTAAACAAGAAATTAATAAAACAAAAGATATAAAAATTAAACTTATTCAATCAAATAATAAAGTTATAACAATATTAATAGAATTAAATGAAATAACTTCTCATTCAATAAAAATTCTATAATTAATTATAATAAAAAAAATAAAAAAAAAAATATTATTAAACTTATAAAAAATAAAATAATAAAACTAATTCTACAAATTGATAAATATTTCACAATTTAAAAAGATGATCTTATCATTGACACCACAAATCAATATTTTTAATAACTATTTAAATATAACCATAATATAAATACATCACTCTTGAAAATTAACAAATTTAAAGGAAATCAATGTAAAAATAATAATAAAAACTCTCGAATAAACCCACCACTAAAAGAATAAACACCTATAAAAATGTTTCCATGTTGTCTATAAGAATATAAATATAAAGTATAAGCAGCTCTAAAAAAAGATAAAAAAGATAATATAAATATGGAAATTCAAGATCAATTAACAATTATATTATTTAAAAAAATTTCACCTAATAAATTTGAAGTAGGAGGAGCAGCTATATTTCCAGAACTTAATAAAAATCATCATAAAGTTATTGAAGGTATAAAATTTAATAATCCTTTATTAATTAATAATCTTCGTCTACCCAAACGTTCATAAGAAATATTAGCTAAACAAAATAAACCAGAAGAACATAAACCATGACCAATTATTAAAACATAAGATGCGCAAATTCCTCTAAAAGTTAAAGTTATTAATCCAGATAATACAATACCTATATGAGCAACTGATGAATAAGCAATTAAAGCCTTTAAATCAGTCTGAATGTAAACAAATTAAACTAACTAAAACTCCTCCTAATAATCTAATTCTAATTCAAATAAAATTATATTTTAACCCTATTGATTGTAAAAAATAAAATACACGTAATAATCCATATCCTCCTAATTTCAATATAATAACAGCTAAAATTATTGATCCAGAAACAGGAGCTTCAACATGAGCTTTAGGTAATCATAAATGAACTAAAAATATAGGTATTTTTACTAAAAAAGCTATTACTAATGAAAAATATAAAATTTCATATATAAATATAAAATTATTTAATAAATAAAAAATTATAGTTCCAGTTAATTTATATACATAAAAAATACCAATTAATATAGGTAAAGATACTAATAAATTATAAAATAATAAATAAACTCCCGCTTGTAAACGCTCAGGTTGATAACCCCATCCTAAAATCAAAAATAATGTAGGAATTAAACTTCTTTCAAAAAATAAATAAAATATAAATAATCTTATACTTCTAAAAGTAAAAACTAATATTAATAATAATAAAATAATATTAAATAAAAATAAATTAACATAATTACTATATTTAAAAATTGATTCACTTGCTATTAATATTAAAGAAATAATTCACAAACTTAATAAAATTAAACCATAAGAAATAATATCACAACCAAATATATAAGAAATACATATAAAATAATTCATATATATATTTATTAAAATAAAAATAAATCTTAATAAAAATAATAAACTTTGAACCATTCAATATATATTATATATATAACATAATGGAAATATAAATAAAACACATATAATAATTTTTAACATTGTAAAATATTAAATCTTTGAAAATAATCATTTCCATGAGTACGAATTATAGAAACTAAAATAGAAAGACCTAAAGCTCCCTCACAAACTCTAAAAATTAAAAATATTATACTAAAAAAAACTCGAAATTTTTTAAATTCAAATAAATAAATATTAATAAAAATAATCTTAAAACAATATATTCTAATCTTAATAATATAGATAATAAGTGTTTACGATTAGAAACAAAAGTGAATTCACATATAATAAATAAAATTCTTGGTAAACTTCAAAACATTGGTCTTGTAAACCAAAAATAAAGTATATTTTTAAAACTTCAAGAAAAGAGAAATTCTTTATCATTAATCCCCAAAATTAATATTTTTAATTAAACTATATCTTGATATTATACAATGAACTTTATTATTAATTATATTTATTATAAATTTTATTTTTTTAAATATAAAACACCCATTAGCTATAGGACTAACTTTATTATTACAAACTACATTAGTATGTTTATCTTCAGGAATAATAACTAAAAGATTCTGATTTTCTTATAAATTATTTATAGTATTTTTAGGAGGTATGCTTGTATTATTTATTTATGTAACTTCATTAGCATCAAATAAAATATTTTCATTTTCAATAAAACTTATATTAATTTCAATAATATTTTTCTTTATTATTATAACAATAATTTTTATATTTATTAAAAATATTTTATTTAAATATAAAAATTATGAAATACAATCTATCTATAATTTAAATTCTTATATTATAGAAAATTCACTATCACTAAATAAATTATATAATTATCCTACTAATTTATTAATAATTATATTAATAAATTATTTATTAATTACATTAATTGCTGTAGTAAAAATTACAAATATAATTAAAGGTCCATTGCGACCTATATTTAACTAATGAATAAACCTTTACGAATCAAACGCCCAATTTTAAGAATTGCTAATAGATCATTAATTGATTTGCCTGCACCTATTAATATTTCATCATGATGAAATTTTGGATCTTTATTATTTCTATGTTTAATAATTCAAATTCTAACTGGATTATTTTTAGCTATACATTATACAGCAGATATTAATTTAGCTTTTAGAGTTAATCATATTTGTCGAGATGTAAATTATGGTTGATTATTACGAACAATACACGCAAACGGTGCATCTTTTTTTTCATTTGTATTTATTTACATGTAGGACGAGGAATATATTATGGAAGTTATTTATTCACACCCACTTGAATAGTAGGAGTATTAATTTTATTTTTAGTAATAGGAACTGCTTTTATAGGATATGTATTACCATGAGGACAAATATCTTTTTGAGGAGCAACAGTTATTACTAATTTATTATCAGCTATCCCTTATTTAGGAATTGATTTAGTACAATGAGTATGAGGAGGATTCGCTGTAGATAATGCAACTTTAACTCGATTTTTCACTTTTCATTTTATTTTACCATTTATTGTATTAGCAACAACATTAATTCATATTTTATTTTTACATCAAACAGGATCTAATAATCCATTAGGATTAAATTCAAATATTGATAAAATTCCCTTTCATCCTTATTTCACTTATAAAGATATTGTAGGATTTATTATTATAATAATAATAATTATATTATTAGTATTAATTAGTCCTTATTTATTAGGAGATCCTGATAATTTTATTCCTGCTAATCCATTAGTAACTCCAATTCACATTCAACCTGAATGATATTTTTTATTTGCTTATGCAATTTTACGATCAATCCCTAATAAATTAGGAGGAGTAATTGCTTTAATTTTATCAATTGCAATTTTATTTATTATACCATTATATCATTTAAGAAAATTTCGAGGAATTCAATTCTATCCTATCAATCAAATTATATTTTGATTAATAACAACAACAGTAATTTTATTAACATGAATTGGAGCACGACCAGTAGAAGACCCATATATTTTAATTGGTCAAATTTTAACTGTAATTTATTTTATTAAGTATATTAATTATTGTTCAAATTGCCTTATTAGTATTAGAATCAGCTGTTGCTATTATTCAATCTTACGTATTTGCAGTTTTAAGAACTTTATATTCTAGAGAAGTAAATTAATGTCAACACATGCAAATCAGCCATTTCATTTAGTAGATTATAGACCTTGACCTTTAACTGCTTCATTAGGAGCAATAACAACTGTTACTGGTTTAGTGAAATGATTTCATCAATATGATAATTCATTATTTTTATTAGGTAATATTATTTTAACTATTTTACTATTTTAACAGTTTATCAATGATGACGAGATGTATCACGAGAAAGAACTTTTCAAGGATTACATACTAATATAGTTACAACTGGTATACGATGAGGAATAATTTTATTTATTTTATCAGAAATTTTTTTTTATTTCTTTTTTTTATCATTTTTTCATAGAAGATTATCCCCATATATTAAATTAGGAGTAATTTGACCTCCAATAGGGCTTATTCCATTTAACGCATTCCAAATTCCATTATTAAATACAGTAATTTTATTAACTTCAGGAATTACAGTAACTTGAGCTCACCATAGTTTAATAAAAAGAAATCATTCACAAACTACTCAAGGATTATTTTTTACAGTAATTTTAGGAATTTATTTTACTATACTTCAAGCTTATGAATATATTGAAGCTCCTTTTACAATTGCAGATTCAGTTTATGGATCAACGTTTTTTATAGCAACAGGATTTCACGGAATTCATGTATTAATTGGAACTACATTTTTATTGATTTGTTTATTACGACATTTAAATAACCATTTTTCAATATCACATCATTTTGGATTCGAAGCTGCTGCTTGATATTGACATTTTTTTGATGTAGTATGATTATTCCTTTATGTTTCTATTTATTGATGAGGAGGATAAATTATTATCTATATAATATATAAAGTATATTTGACTTCCAATCATAAAGTCTATAATTAATAGTATAGATAATTTTTATATAATATTAGTTCAATTATTATATTAATTGCTATATTAGTAATATTTGCAGCCTCTATTATTTCAAAAAAAACAATTATTGATCGAGAAAAAACATCTCCATTTGAATGTGGATTTGATCCTAAATCATCACCTCGAATTCCATTTTCTCTACGATTTTTTTTAATTACAATTATCTTTTTAATTTTTGATGTAGAAATTGCATTAATTTTACCTATTATTTTAATTATTAAATTTTCAAATTTATTTATATGAACAACAACTTCTATTATTTTTATTTTAATTTTATTATTAGGATTATACCATGAATGAAATCAAGGAATATTAAATTGATCAAATTAAGGGTTGTAGTTAAATATAACATTTGATTTGCAATCAAAAAGTATTGATTTTTCAATCTACCTTGAATATGAAGCGATAAATTGCAATTAGTTTCGACCTAATTTTAGGTAAATTACCCTTATTATTAAACTTAATTAATTGAAGCCAAAAAGAGGCCTATCATTGTTAATGATAAAATTGAATTAAATTCCAATTAAAGAAGTATGATGTTCAAGCAAAAGCTGCTAACTTTTATCTTTTAATGGTTAAATTCCATTTATACTTCTATAATATTTATTTAAAATATAATTATTTAATTAAATTTATTAAGATATAATTAGATTTTAAATTTATATAGTTTAATAAAAACATTACATTTTCATTGTAAAATTAAATAATGGTATTTTGTAAATTACTAATAAATATTAATAATAAATTAATTATATTGAATATTATTAGTTACTAAAAAAAATTCATAATATTCAAAGATTTTTTTAATCTCATTAACATCTTCAATGTCACACTCTAAATATAAGCTATTTGAATAAAAACAAATTAAATATATAAATAAAATTATAATTCAAAATATAAATCTTAATAAATCGATTTTTCACTTTTCATTTTATTTTACCATTTATTGTATTAGCAACAACATTAATTCATATTTTATTTTTACATCAAACAGGATCTAATAATCCATTAGGATTAAATTCAAATATTGATAAAATTCCCTTTCATCCTTATTTCACTTATAAAGATATTGTAGGATTTATTATTATAATAATAATAATTATATTATTAGTATTAATTAGTCCTTATTTATTAGGAGATCCTGATAATTTTATTCCTGCTAATCCATTAGTAACTCCAATTCACATTCAACCTGAATGATATTTTTTATTTGCTTATGCAATTTTACGATCAATCCCTAATAAATTAGGAGGAGTAATTGCTTTAATTTTATCAATTGCAATTTTATTTATTATACCATTATATCATTTAAGAAAATTTCGAGGAATTCAATTCTATCCTATCAATCAAATTATATTTTGATTAATAACAACAACAGTAATTTTATTAACATGAATTGGAGCACGACCAGTAGAAGACCCATATATTTTAATTGGTCAAATTTTAACTGTAATTTATTTTTCTTATTATATATTTAGTCCAATAATTATTAAATGATGAGATAATTTATTAAATTAGTTAATGAGCTTGTACAAGCATATGTTTTGAAAACATAAAGTAGAAATTAAATTTTCTATTAACTTTAAAAAATTAATTAAATTAAATATAATAAAAAACTTTTAAATCCAATAAAAAATAATAAAAAATTTAATGAAAAAGGTAAAAATCTCTTTCAAGCCAAATTAATTTATCATAACGAAATCGAGGTAATGTTCCACGAACTCAAATAAATAAAAAAGATAAAAAAGATAATTTTATATAAAATAAAAAAGAAAATAAATCTCTGCCTAAAAATATTACACAAAAAAATTTTTCTAATAAAAAAATAAAAAATTAGAATAAATAAATGGGTAAAATTCGGGTTTGATCTTGAGCCAAAATCAATCGTTTCAATATATAAAAATATTAATAAAAGTTCGACTAATTACTTATAAACATTAATTATAAATAACGATGGCACGCGTCAAAATCTACATGTTTACTTGGTCATAGTTGGTTGAATACTAAAAAAGAAATTCAACTACAAATGACAGAAACCTAACAACATGATTAAGTACCGCTTATTTTCTCGGCAGCCAATGGCGCTGAATAAGCAAGAGAGACTGAAATATATAGAGTAGTTATTCATCATAGATGGGATTTCGTACTAACCGAAATTGATTTGACATGTGAAAATGAATAAGTTTGTACTTTTCGTATCCTAATTTGTTAAATAATACGGTTAAATAGTTGATATTCCTGATCACTAGTATCCACCGTCAAAAGTGGTAAAATTGAACAAAGAACGCTGATGAGATGGTGTAGCGACCTCGAAATCAGTACTGATCCGTTCTGCTAGTATGATGAATAATAAAAATTGTTCTATATATAGTACTCTCTTAATAAAAAAAAAAAATAATAATGAATTTATCCAAAAAATTTTTCTAATAAAAAAATAAAAAATTAGAATAAATAAATGGGTAAAATTCGGGTTTGAACTTGAGCCAAAATCAATCGTTTCAATATATAAAAATATTAATAAAAGTTCGACTAATTACTTATAAACATTAATTATAAATAACGATGGCACGCGTCAAAATCTACATGTTTACTTGGTCATAGTTGGTTGAATACTAAAAAAGAAATTCAACTACAAATGACAGAAACCTAACAACATGATTAAGTACCGCTTATTTTCTCGGCAGCCAATGGCGCTGAATAAGCAAGAGAGACTGAAATATATAGAGTAGTTATTCATCATAGATGGGATTTCGTACTAACCGAAATTGATTTGACATGTGAAAATGAATAAGTTTGTACTTTTCGTATCCTAATTTGTTAAATAATACGGTTAAATAGTTGATATTCCTGATCACTAGTATCCACCGTCAAAAGTGGTAAAATTGAACAAAGAACGCTGATGAGATGGTGTAGCGACCTCGAAATCAGTACTGATCCGTTCTGCTAGTATGATGAATAATAAAAATTGTTCTATATATAGTACTCTCTTAATAAAAAAAAAAAATAATAATGAATTTATCCAAAAAATTTTTCTAATAAAAAAATAAAAAATTAGAATAAATAAATGGGTAAAATTCGGGTTTGAACTTGAGCCAAAATCAATCGTTTCAATATATAAAAATATTAATAAAAGTTCGACTAATTACTTATAAACATTAATTATAAATAACGATGGCACGCGTCAAAATCTACATGTTTACTTGGTCATAGTTGGTTGAATACTAAAAAAGAAATTCAACTACAAATGACAGAAACCTAACAACATGATTAAGTACCGCTTATTTTCTCGGCAGCCAATGGCGCTGAATAAGCAAGAGAGACTGAAATATATAGAGTAGTTATTCATCATAGATGGGATTTCGTACTAACCGAAATTGATTTGACATGTGAAAATGAATAAGTTTGTACTTTTCGTATCCTAATTTGTTAAATAATACGGTTAAATAGTTGATATTCCTGATCACTAGTATCCACCGTCAAAAGTGGTAAAATTGAACAAAGAACGCTGATGAGATGGTGTAGCGACCTCGAAATCAGTACTGATCCGTTCTGCTAGTATGATGAATAATAAAAATTGTTCTATATATAGTACTCTCTTAATAAAAAAAAAAAAATAATAATGAATTTATCCAAAAAATTTTTCTAATAAAAAAATAAAAAATTAGAATAAATAAATGGGTAAAATTCGGGTTTGAACTTGAGCCAAAATCAATCGTTTCAATATATAAAAATATTAATAAAAGTTCGACTAATTACTTATAAACATTAATTATAAATAACGATGGCACGCGTCAAAATCTACATGTTTACTTGGTCATAGTTGGTTGAATACTAAAAAAGAAATTCAACTACAAATGACAGAAACCTAACAACATGATTAAGTACCGCTTATTTTCTCGGCAGCCAATGGCGCTGAATAAGCAAGAGAGACTGAAATATATAGAGTAGTTATTCATCATAGATGGGATTTCGTACTAACCGAAATTGATTTGACATGTGAAAATGAATAAGTTTGTACTTTTCGTATCCTAATTTGTTAAATAATACGGTTAAATAGTTGATATTCCTGATCACTAGTATCCACCGTCAAAAGTGGTAAAATTGAACAAAGAACGCTGATGAGATGGTGTAGCGACCTCGAAATCAGTACTGATCCGTTCTGCTAGTATGATGAATAATAAAAATTGTTCTATATATAGTACTCTCTTAATAAAAAAAAAAAAATAATAATGAATTTATCCAAAAAATTTTTCTAATAAAAAAATAAAAAATTAGAATAAATAAATGGGTAAAATTCGGGTTTGAACTTGAGCCAAAATCAATCGTTTCAATATATAAAAATATTAATAAAAGTTCGACTAATTACTTATAAACATTAATTATAAATAACGATGGCACGCGTCAAAATCTACATGTTTACTTGGTCATAGTTGGTTGAATACTAAAAAAGAAATTCAACTACAAATGACAGAAACCTAACAACATGATTAAGTACCGCTTATTTTCTCGGCAGCCAATGGCGCTGAATAAGCAAGAGAGACTGAAATATATAGAGTAGTTATTCATCATAGATGGGATTTCGTACTAACCGAAATTGATTTGACATGTGAAAATGAATAAGTTTGTACTTTTCGTATCCTAATTTGTTAAATAATACGGTTAAATAGTTGATATTCCTGATCACTAGTATCCACCGTCAAAAGTGGTAAAATTGAACAAAGAACGCTGATGAGATGGTGTAGCGACCTCGAAATCAGTACTGATCCGTTCTGCTAGTATGATGAATAATAAAAATTGTTCTATATATAGTACTCTCTTAATAAAAAAAAAAAATAATAATGAATTTATCCAAAAAATTTTTCTAATAAAAAAATAAAAAATTAGAATAAATAAATGGGTAAAATTCGGGTTTGAACTTGAGCCAAAATCAATCGTTTCAATATATAAAAATATTAATAAAAGTTCGACTAATTACTTATAAACATTAATTATAAATAACGATGGCACGCGTCAAAATCTACATGTTTACTTGGTCATAGTTGGTTGAATACTAAAAAAGAAATTCAACTACAAATGACAGAAACCTAACAACATGATTAAGTACCGCTTATTTTCTCGGCAGCCAATGGCGCTGAATAAGCAAGAGAGACTGAAATATATAGAGTAGTTATTCATCATAGATGGGATTTCGTACTAACCGAAATTGATTTGACATGTGAAAATGAATAAGTTTGTACTTTTCGTATCCTAATTTGTTAAATAATACGGTTAAATAGTTGATATTCCTGATCACTAGTATCCACCGTCAAAAGTGGTAAAATTGAACAAAGAACGCTGATGAGATGGTGTAGCGACCTCGAAATCAGTACTGATCCGTTCTGCTAGTATGATGAATAATAAAAATTGTTCTATATATAGTACTCTCTTAATAAAAAAAAAAAATAATAATGAATTTATCCAAAAAATTTTTCTAATAAAAAAATAAAAAATTAGAATAAATAAATGGGTAAAATTCGGGTTTGAACTTGAGCCAAAATCAATCGTTTCAATATATAAAAATATTAATAAAAGTTCGACTAATTACTTATAAACATTAATTATAAATAACGATGGCACGCGTCAAAATCTACATGTTTACTTGGTCATAGTTGGTTGAATACTAAAAAAGAAATTCAACTACAAATGACAGAAACCTAACAACATGATTAAGTACCGCTTATTTTCTCGGCAGCCAATGGCGCTGAATAAGCAAGAGAGACTGAAATATATAGAGTAGTTATTCATCATAGATGGGATTTCGTACTAACCGAAATTGATTTGACATGTGAAAATGAATAAGTTTGTACTTTTCGTATCCTAATTTGTTAAATAATACGGTTAAATAGTTGATATTCCTGATCACTAGTATCCACCGTCAAAAGTGGTAAAATTGAACAAAGAACGCTGATGAGATGGTGTAGCGACCTCGAAATCAGTACTGATCCGTTCTGCTAGTATGATGAATAATAAAAATTGTTCTATATATAGTACTCTCTTAATAAAAAAAAAAAAAAATAATAATGAATTTATCCAAAAAATTTTTCTAATAAAAAAATAAAAAATTAGAATAAATAAATGGGTAAAATTCGGGTTTGAACTTGAGCCAAAATCAATCGTTTCAATATATAAAAATATTAATAAAAGTTCGACTAATTACTTATAAACATTAATTATAAATAACGATGGCACGCGTCAAAATCTACATGTTTACTTGGTCATAGTTGGTTGAATACTAAAAAAGAAATTCAACTACAAATGACAGAAACCTAACAACATGATTAAGTACCGCTTATTTTCTCGGCAGCCAATGGCGCTGAATAAGCAAGAGAGACTGAAATATATAGAGTAGTTATTCATCATAGATGGGATTTCGTACTAACCGAAATTGATTTGACATGTGAAAATGAATAAGTTTGTACTTTTCGTATCCTAATTTGTTAAATAATACGGTTAAATAGTTGATATTCCTGATCACTAGTATCCACCGTCAAAAGTGGTAAAATTGAACAAAGAACGCTGATGAGATGGTGTAGCGACCTCGAAATCAGTACTGATCCGTTCTGCTAGTATGATGAATAATAAAAATTGTTCTATATATAGTACTCTCTTAATAAAAAAAAAAATAATAATGAATTTATCCAAAAAATTTTTCTAATAAAAAAATAAAAAATTAGAATAAATAAATGGGTAAAATTCGGGTTTGAACTTGAGCCAAAATCAATCGTTTCAATATATAAAAATATTAATAAAAGTTCGACTAATTACTTATAAACATTAATTATAAATAACGATGGCACGCGTCAAAATCTACATGTTTACTTGGTCATAGTTGGTTGAATACTAAAAAAGAAATTCAACTACAAATGACAGAAACCTAACAACATGATTAAGTACCGCTTATTTTCTCGGCAGCCAATGGCGCTGAATAAGCAAGAGAGACTGAAATATATAGAGTAGTTATTCATCATAGATGGGATTTCGTACTAACCGAAATTGATTTGACATGTGAAAATGAATAAGTTTGTACTTTTCGTATCCTAATTTGTTAAATAATACGGTTAAATAGTTGATATTCCTGATCACTAGTATCCACCGTCAAAAGTGGTAAAATTGAACAAAGAACGCTGATGAGATGGTGTAGCGACCTCGAAATCAGTACTGATCCGTTCTGCTAGTATGATGAATAATAAAAATTGTTCTATATATAGTACTCTCTTAATAAAAAAAAAAAATAATAATGAATTTATCCAAAAAATTTTTCTAATAAAAAAATAAAAAATTAGAATAAATAAATGGGTAAAATTCGGGTTTGAACTTGAGCCAAAATCAATCGTTTCAATATATAAAAATATTAATAAAAGTTCGACTAATTACTTATAAACATTAATTATAAATAACGATGGCACGCGTCAAAATCTACATGTTTACTTGGTCATAGTTGGTTGAATACTAAAAAAGAAATTCAACTACAAATGACAGAAACCTAACAACATGATTAAGTACCGCTTATTTTCTCGGCAGCCAATGGCGCTGAATAAGCAAGAGAGACTGAAATATATAGAGTAGTTATTCATCATAGATGGGATTTCGTACTAACCGAAATTGATTTGACATGTGAAAATGAATAAGTTTGTACTTTTCGTATCCTAATTTGTTAAATAATACGGTTAAATAGTTGATATTCCTGATCACTAGTATCCACCGTCAAAAGTGGTAAAATTGAACAAAGAACGCTGATGAGATGGTGTAGCGACCTCGAAATCAGTACTGATCCGTTCTGCTAGTATGATGAATAATAAAAATTGTTCTATATATAGTACTCTCTTAATAAAAAAAAAAAATAATAATGAATTTATCCAAAAAATTTTTCTAATAAAAAAATAAAAAATTAGAATAAATAAATGGGTAAAATTCGGGTTTGAACTTGAGCCAAAATCAATCGTTTCAATATATAAAAATATTAATAAAAGTTCGACTAATTACTTATAAACATTAATTATAAATAACGATGGCACGCGTCAAAATCTACATGTTTACTTGGTCATAGTTGGTTGAATACTAAAAAAGAAATTCAACTACAAATGACAGAAACCTAACAACATGATTAAGTACCGCTTATTTTCTCGGCAGCCAATGGCGCTGAATAAGCAAGAGAGACTGAAATATATAGAGTAGTTATTCATCATAGATGGGATTTCGTACTAACCGAAATTGATTTGACATGTGAAAATGAATAAGTTTGTACTTTTCGTATCCTAATTTGTTAAATAATACGGTTAAATAGTTGATATTCCTGATCACTAGTATCCACCGTCAAAAGTGGTAAAATTGAACAAAGAACGCTGATGAGATGGTGTAGCGACCTCGAAATCAGTACTGATCCGTTCTGCTAGTATGATGAATAATAAAAATTGTTCTATATATAGTACTCTCTTAATAAAAAAAAAAAAATAATAATGAATTTATCCAAAAAATTTTTCTAATAAAAAAATAAAAAATTAGAATAAATAAATGGGTAAAATTCGGGTTTGAACTTGAGCCAAAATCAATCGTTTCAATATATAAAAACAAAACAATATTCTTATAAATAAAATACTTGCATATTCAGCTAAAAAAATTAAAGCAAAACCACCACTTCTATATTCAACATTAAATCCAGATACTAATTCTGATTCACCTTCTGCAAAATCAAATGGAGTACGATTAGTTTCAGCTAAAGAAATTCTAAACCAAACTAAAGCTATCGGAAATATAATAAATAAAAACCAAATAAATAATTGATATTTATAAAATATTAGTATATTATAACATCCAATTAAAAAAATAAATCTTAATAAAAGCAATGCTAAACTAACTTCATAAGAAATAGTTTGAGCAACAGCTCGAAGACCTCCTAATAAAGCATAATTAGAATTAGAAGATCAACCAGCAACTATTACTGTATAAACTCCTAATCTTGTACAACTTAAACTTTCTAAATAAACAAAAAGACATGTTTTTGTTAAACAGGCGAATTTTTTTTTGCCGAATTCTTTATAAAAACTTTACATATTAATTTTTTTATATAAATATAAATATACTAATTTTATCATAACTTTTTTATTTTTTAAATTAAAATAAATACTTTAATAAATATTTAAAATTTTAATAAATAATAATAACAACAAAATAAATTATAACAATATTATTAATAATAGCTATTTCTAAGCTTATATTTATTTATTATAAATTAATTTTTAAAATTATATTTATACAGCTTATCCCATAAAATATTAAAATTAATTAATTATTTAAATTAATATATTTAAATAAATAATAAAAAACTTCTAAATTAAATTTATTTCTTAAAGAACTAGATACCTTTAAAAACGAATAACATTTCATTTCCAATATATTATTAAAAATAATTTTATCACATTAACTTTTATAATATATTAACTCTTTTAAAATCGAGAAAATTATAATAAATAATTTTTAATTAATAAACCCTGATACCAAGGTACAATAAATTAAATTTTCTTATAAAACAAAAATTTTTCAAGTTATTTCAATTTTCTTTTACAATACTATTAAACTATTATTAATATTATGTTTCTTTATAAAATACTAAAACAATTAAATTTATAATTATTTTTAATAAATTAATAAAAACAAAAATTTAATTAATAAATAAATTATAATCAATTTATATTGCACAAAAATCTTTTCAATGTAAATGAAATACTTTACTTTATAAGCTTTAAATTGCATTCTAGATACACTTTCCAGTACATCTACTATGTTACGACTTATCTTACCTATATAGAAAGAGTGACGGGCGATATGTGCATATTTTAGAGCTAAAATCAAATTATTAATCTTTATAATTTTACTATCAAATCCACCTTTAATAAATATTTCAAATTTATATTCGTTTAAATATTTTTATTGTAACTCATTAAAACTTAAGTATAAGCTACACCTTGATCTGATATAAATTTTTATAAAAATTTAAGAAAATTAACTTTTTTATAAAATATTCTAATAACGACGGTATATAAACAGACAACAAAATTAAGTAAGGTCCATCGTGAATTATCGATTAAAAAACAAGTTCCTCTGAATATACTAAAATAGCGCCAAATGTTTTAAGTTTAAAGAACATAACTAATACTACCTAAGTTTTAAATTAATATATTTCAAATAATAGGGTATCTTCACCTAATAAATTAACTTATATTTTATTTTAAATAATTTAACTTAAACTAATAAAATTTATTTGTATTATTTGTATAACCGCGACTGCTGGCACAAATTTTGTCAATACTCTTTAATTTTACTATATTTAAATTTCTTTAATTAATAATATCAATTATTGCTAATAAAAATAAAATTTAAATATTATTAAAATAATTAAAATTTCACACAAAAATGTACATATAAATTAAACTAAAAATAAATTTTTAAGTCAAAATAAAACTTTATTAATTAATTAAAATTATTATAAAAAAAATAAAATTAAATTAATTATGAAATTAATAAACAAAATTAGTAAATTAATTTAATATATATTAATAAATTTAAATTGGTATATCCTCACAATATATCACCCCTATTGATATTAATACATTAACTATAATTAATATAAATTAAAAATTTATATGTATAATTTATTATTAAATAAATTAAATTAGTTATAAATAATTTAAAATCTAATTATATATTAATAAATTTAAATTGGTATATCCTCACAATATATCACCCCTATTGATATTAATACATTACCTATAATTAATATAAATTAAAAATTTATATATATAATTTATTATTAAATAAATTAAATTAGTTATAAATAATTTAAAATCTAATTATATATTAATAAATTTAAATTGGTATATCCTCACAATATATCACCCCTATTGATATTAATATATTAACTATAATTAATATAAATTAAAAATTTATATATATAATTTATTATTAAATAAATCAAATTAGTTATAAATAATTTAATAATAAATAAAATAATAATAAATAAAATAATAATTTAAAAAAAATTCCATACTCATTTTTAAAATAATAATTAAAAAAAAATTCCATACTCATTTTTAAAATAATAATTTAAAAAAAATTCTATAATCATTTTTAAAATAATAATTTAAAAAAAATTCCATACTCATTTTTAAAATAATAATTTAAACAAAATTCCATACTCATTTTTTTTAAATAAAATTTTTGGACTCTCATTTATATACTTAACGATGCAAAAATTTTCATTCAATACTATACTAATTAGATTAATAGATATCTATTAATATATAAATATTTAATTAGTTAATAGATATCTATTAATTTAGTTCTAAAAAAAATTTCAATTTAATTAAGAATAACCAAAATTAAAATATTAATAATAATGATTTATCTAATTTATATGTAGAAAAGAATATATATAATAAGTTATTACATATATATAATGAATACATATTTTTATAAATGTATATAAATAATTTATTAATTATTAAATTAATAATATTTATATACATAATTTAATATTAATTATAAATTATGTATATAGATATATATAAATAATTATATATATATATATGCAATTTTTATATATTTATGTATAATTTAATTTTATTTTAAATTATTTAAATTAAAAAAAAAAATTCATTGTAAAATTTTTGGACTCTCATTTTTATACTTAACGATGCAAAAATTTTCATTCAATACTATACTAATTAGATTAATAGATATCTATTAATATATAAATATTTAATTAATTAATAGATATCTATTAATTTAGTTCTAAAAAAAATTTCAATTTAATTAAGAATAACCAAAATTAAAATATTAATAATAATGATTTATCTAATTTATATGTAGAAAAGAATATATATAATAAGTTATTACATATATATAAAGAATATAATTATATATATATATATATATATATGCAATATTTAATTATTTATGTATAATTTAATTTTATTTTAAATTATTTAAATTTTTTTTTTAAATTCATTGTAAAATTTTTGGACTCTCATTTTTATACTTAACGATGCAAAAATTTTCATTCAATACTATACTAATTAGATTAATAGATATCTATTAATATATAAATATTTAATTAATTAATAGATATCTATTAATTTAGTTCTAAAAAAAATTTCAATTTAATTAAGAATAACCAAAATTAAAATATTAATAATAATGATTTATCTAATTTATATGTAGAAAAGAATATATATAATAAGTTATTACATATATATAATGAATACATATTTTTATAAATATATATAAATAATTTATTAATTATTAAATTAATAATACTTATAAACATAATTTAATATTAATTATAAATTATGTATATAAATATATATAAATAATTATATATATATATATATATGCAATTTTTAATTATTTATGAATAATTTAATTTTTTTTAAAAATTATTTAATTTTTTTTTTAAAAATTCATTATAAAATTTTTGGACTCTCATTTTTATACTTAACGATGCAAAATTTTTCATTCAATACTATACTAATTAGATTAATAGATATCTATTAATATATAAATATTTAATTAATTAATTAATAGATATCTATTAATTTAGTTCTAAAAAAATTTCAATTTAATTAAGAATAACCAAAATTAAAATATTAATAATAATGATTTATCTAATTTATATGTAGAAAAGAATATATATAATAAGTTATTACATATATATAATGAATACATATTTTTATAAATATATATAAATAATTTATTAATTATTAAATTAATAATATTTATATACATAATTTAATATTAATTATAAATTATGTATATAAATATATATAAATAATTATATATATATATATATGTAAAAATGTTTATTTGACTTACCAAAAATAAAAATATTCACACAAGTACATATCTAAATTTTATTTTATTAAAATTTATTTTTTAAAAGATTTTATTTGAATTTAGTGATTTCAATTTAGTTCAAATTTTAGTTTAGATGTTTTAAATTTAGTTCTAATTTTAATCTAGTTATTTTAAGTGTAGTTCTAGTTATTTAGTATATTTGATTCATTAATTTAATTCCTCGTTTAACCACTTTTCTTCTTTTCATTATTCCATTTAGTTTTAAATTTTATTGTAGTTATTATAAGTTTAGTTATAATTAATCAATTTGGTTGATTAGTTAATTTAGTAGTTACAAATTCACTATTTTGGTCAACTTTATTTGAGTTTCAACTTCTAAAGACAACTTTTAATTTTTTTCAACTTTACCGACAACTTTACAAAATGCAACTGACTGACTTCTTTTCTATTCATCTTATTGCTCTGTTTTTCATTTCTTTTCTATTCTCATTCTTAACTAACTTACAGTGTGACCATTTTGTTTTCTTTTTTAAACCATTTATAGGGTACCCCTTTTACACCCGGCCATCCTGATCGTCATCTGTCCCAGATGATAGTAGATAATCAAGGTCACCATCATTCTTCCACGGTTTCATGAAGTCCAAGCTTGTAGATGTCCTCTTAGGTCCTTCACTGTTGGTAACTTTAATGACATCATACCGGTTATTTCGCTTGACCTTGCACACTTTATATGGACCGATGAATTCACTCGCGAGTTTTCGACCTGATACGAATTGAGTCCTCTTTATAGCCACTAGATCCCCTGCTTGATATCCATCAGTTTCTTTACGCCTTTTGTCGAAATTACGTTTGTATTCCATTTGTGCTTTTTGAATTTGTTTTTTGGCTTCATTGCGCAGCTGCTGCCGATCGTCGTCAAAATTTTCGATCATCTCGTCTTGTAGCATCTGTAATACGTTGTTGTTTAGTCCAGTTTTCATCTTGACTCCAACTAGTATTTGAAATGGTGTGGTTTTTGTCGAATTATGCATGCAGCTGTTGATAGCTTTCTGTACATCGCCAACAACTTTATACCATTTCGTTGGATCATCGTTTGACAGTTTTGATATAATTGATATTATAACGCGATTGACTCGCTCAACTTGTCCGTTGCCCCGTGCGACGCCTGTTGTTGTCAGGATGTGTTCGATATTGTTGTAACTGCAAAAATCTTCAAAATTTTGTGAAGTAAAGGCTGAACCTTTGTCGCTTATAATTCTTTCTGGAAACCCGAACGTATCTGACCACACTTTCAGACATCTGATGACTTCCTCAGCGTTCGTTGTTTTAGTTGGGAACAGCCATACAAATTTAGAAAATCCGTCAACCATAGCTAGGATGTACTTGTATTTTTTGGTTGTGGCGTCCATTGGACCAAGGTGATCCATATGTATTGTTTTTAGCGGTATATCGCCCTTATCTATACAAGCTAGAAAACCTTCCTTTTTGCCAGTCTTCTTGTTATAAATTATACATTTTAGGCAATTCTTAATGACTTGCTGGACCTTTTTTTCTAGATGTGGTATGTAATATTGTTGTTGTATTGTATGCATGGTTTTTTGGCTAGCATAATGGCCCTTTTCATGTGCATCTTTAATTATTTCTAACTCCATCAGCTTTGGTACAACTAGTAGTTCATTTCCATTAATGCTTTTATACAATAAATTGCTCTTCGTCTTAAAATTTTCATACGGTCCAAAATTTAGCGCCTGTGTAATTGCTCTGATGCTCTCATCCTCTCGCTGTTGCTTTATTAACCTTGCAGTCAAATCCGAAGCAATTATCATCACATCTGCTGGGTAACGACTTAGTGAGTCTACGTGCTTCATTCGGTTGCCGCTTCTGTGCTCTACCGTGTAGTCGAAATCTTGAAAATATAATATCCACTGAGCTACATCCCGTGGAACATCTTTTTTAGAAATTGTTTGCTTGAAGGCGGAACAATCTGTCACCAATTTAAAATGGATGCCCAAAATATAATGTCTAAACTTTTTAAACGCTATATACGCCGCTTTCACCTCCAGTATATAACTATGGAGTCGCCCTTCTTGAGCTGACGCTTTTTTACTGTAGAAGAAAACTGGATGGAGCTGACCATCAAACTTTTGCAACAATGTCGCACCAAATCCTTCTTTTGATGCATCTGTGTGTAATTCCGTATCCGCTTCTCTGCAGAAAATTCGTAAAACCGGTTCATTAGTGAGTGAAGCCTTCAATTGCTTAATAGCGTTTTTTTCATCTGCTTCCATTTTGAAAATTACATTTTTCTTCAGCAAGTTCGTTAGTGGTTTTGCGGTGGAGGCATAATTTTGGATGAATTTTCTGAAGTACCCAGTCAATCCTAAAAATGATTGGACGTCTTTGATATTTCTGGGTTCTGGAAAATTAGCAACCGCCCTCGTCTTTGATTTTCCCGGCCAAATTTTACCACCTTCAATCATATGTCCTAGAAAATCAATCTTGGTTTTCATGAATGTACATTTCGACCACTTGATCTTCAGGCCATATTGCTGTGCTATATCTAGAACTAATTCCAACTTATTAATGTTTTCATCTTCTGTTTCACCGTATACTACTATATCGTCCATATATAGTTCCATAACGTTGGTAGTTATAAGCTCTTGAAAAATAAAGTTCACGTACCTGATGAAACAAGCTGGAGAATTACAAAACCCGAAAGGAGCACGATTAAATTCATATAAACCTTGTTTAGTAACGAATGCTGTGTACTTTTTACTTGATTCCTCAATGGGCACATGGAAAAACCCATTTTCCAGATCCATTACACAGAAAAACTTAGCCTTTTGTAATTTTTGTAATACATCTTCAATTACGGGAACTGGGAAACCATCTTTCAGCACCATATTATTTAGTTGTCGAAAATCGACACAAACTCTGTAATCTCCAGTTTTCTTTTTAATCACCACTACTCGGCTAGCCACATCTGAACACGATTTGCGCACTATACCTTTTTGTAACCATTCCTGCACTTGCTTGTTGACTTCTTGTTCTTCTGGAAACGGTAGTCTTGTAGGAGAGTGACGAAAGGGTTTAATTTCCCCATTCGGGACAATTTTCATCACCACTGGACACTTTTGAGCCGCTGATGCTGGATTGTATTGTTCAATCAAACTTTTAATTTCGTTTTTGTATTTACCGTCGGCATCGACTTCGAACGCGTTTATATTAAATACATTTAAAATAAATTTTTCTTCAATATTTTTATGCTCAAATTTGTAACCATCACTATCTACAATCATTTTGAACTTTGTAATGAAGTCATGACCGATTAACATATCGCACTTTATTGCATCATTTGGTAATATTAAGAAATCTTGTTCTGTTTTGACTTCATCGACTTCAACATTGCATTTGATTGAGCCATACGGTTTTGTTTTTATATTCCCTAGTCCAGATAACAACGTATCGTTAACTATTAACGGGCAGTTCTTAAATTTATTCGCGTATACGTGGTGCTTCATTATCGAAACGTCTGACCCTGTGTCTACCAACGCGTTTATTATTTGTGCATTTATTTTTAAACATTTGTACCTTTTCTTGTCAACGATCATTAAAATTTCTTTTTGGTTATTTTGATTTGTTTTACACTGTTTTGAAATATGCCCGAATTTGCTACATTTAAAACACTTTGTTTGATTTTTGCATTCATTTCTTTTATGGTCTGTGGAACCGCAATTATAGCAATGTATTTTATTTTCGTAAACTTTTATGTCATTTGATTTGTGCCACTTTTTATTTTGTTTTTCATTATTTGCACTTATGCGTTCAAATATTTCGTAATTTTCGCGTAGTTCATTGAAATTTTTTGAAGCATATATATTTTGTTTAAACACACTTTTTGCCGGCAGTCCGTCTACAATATACCTTATTATAGCCCGGTCTTCTACGTCACCCAGCGCAGCAATTTTACGCATGCCCAGCATATACTCATGAAACGATTCATCACTCGTTTTCTTTCTTGCTTTAAGCATTTTATGTATTTCGCCACTGTCATACTCGCGTTTGAATTCTGTTATGAGCTCTTCTTTCAAGCTTTCATAACTACTAATGCTTTTTGTTTCTAGGAACATTTTAGCTACACCCGTTATTTTGTTTCTCGCTTGCACATATTTTTGCTTATCATTTAACTCGTATGCGTCGGCATTTTGTTCGAAATTTGTAAACCATTTGTCGACCGGTACGCTTTCTCCGTCGAAATCGCTTATAATTTTTGCAAATGTGTCCACTGTAATAATCATTTTATTGCTTTGTTCTTGGTCATTTTTCACTTGTAACGAGAGTAATCTTACTAACTCACTCAGATCGTTGTTAGACATTTCTGTATTTTTTTTATTTTCGCCCGTTTTATTAATATTGTTTGTTTCGTTTATTTTCACTTCACTGATGTTCTCTTTTTTATTATATTCCATCGAGTCTGATTCGCTCTTTGTTCTTAATCTTTCTCTTGTTTTATCTGACCGTAAAGTAAAGTTTCGCTTTGTTGTTATGTTTTTATTTTTTTGCATTGAAACATGTAATCTGTTCTCTTTCTTTATATACACACTCTATTTACTTATTGTTATGTTTTACAGAGCCCTTAAAATTTCAAGGGTAAAGCATTTCTATGCATATTTCTTGTACTTGTTTTCTATTTGTTTTTGGATTTTAACGGTAGAATATTTTGTTTACTGTTCCTTATTTTTAACGCGTGTATGTATACCACTTTATTTTGATATGACGAGACTATTATTTTTTTAAAGTTCAGGAATGCTAACGGTATAACAATTTTTGTATTATGTTGATAAGTTTAATTTCATGTACTTATGTATTTTAGTTAAAACTTAAGCGACTGTACTTTTATTTTTGTAAATTTTATGTATGTAAAAATGTTTAGTTTTTCAGACGGTTGAGCCCCCAAATGTAAAAATGTTTATTTGACTTACCAAAAATAAAAATATTCACACAAGTACATATCTAAATTTTATTTTATTAAAATTTATTTTTTAAAAGATTTTATTTGAATTTAGTGATTTCAATTTAGTTCAAATTTTAGTTTAGATGTTTTAAATTTAGTTCTAATTTTAATCTAGTTATTTTAAGTGTAGTTCTAGTTATTTAGTATATTTGATTCATTAATTTAATTCCTCGTTTAACCACTTTTCTTCTTTTCATTATTCCATTTAGTTTTAAATTTTATTGTAGTTATTATAAGTTTAGTTATAATTAATCAATTTGGTTGATTAGTTAATTTAGTAGTTACAAATTCACTATTTTGGTCAACTTTATTTGAGTTTCAACTTCTAAAGACAACTTTTAATTTTTTTCAACTTTACCGACAACTTTACAAAATGCAACTGACTGACTTCTTTTCTATTCATCTTATTGCTCTGTTTTTCATTTCTTTTCTATTCTCATTCTTAACTAACTTACAGTGTGACCATTTTGTTTTCTTTTTTAAACCATTTATAGGGTACCCCTTTTACATATATATATATATATATATATATATATATATATATATATATATATATATATATATGCAATTTTTAATTATTTATGAATAATTTAATTTGTTTTAAAAATTATTATTTAAAACTTTATATTTATATTTTATATATTGAAATGATTAATTTTGGCTCAAGTTCAAACCCGAATTTACCCATTTATTTATTCTAATTTTTTTATTTTTAAATTTTATTAGAAAATTTTTTTTTTGGATAAATTCATTATTATTTTTTATTAAGAGAGTACTATATATATAGAACAATTTTTATTCTTCATCATGTTAGCAGAACGGATCAGTACTGATTTCGAGGTCGCTACACCATCTCATCAGCGTTCTTTGTTCAATTTTACCACTTTTGACGGTGGATACTAGTGATCAGGAATATCAACTATTTAACCGTATTATTTAACAAATTAGGATACGAAAAGTACAAACTTATTCATTTTCACATGTCAAATCAATTTCGGTTAGCACGAAATCCCATCTATGATGAATAACTACTCTATATATTTCAGTCTCTCTTGCTTATTCAGCGCCATTGGCTGCTGAGAAATAAGCGGTACTTAATCATGTTGTTAGGTTTCTGTCATTTGTAGTTGGATTTCTTTTTTAGTATTCAACCAACTATGAACAAGTAAACATGTAGATTTTTGACGCGTGCCATCGTTATTTATAATTAATGTTTATAAGTAATTAGTCGAATTATTAATATTTTATATATTGAAACGATTAATTTTGGCTCAAGTTCAAACCCGAATTTACCCATTTATTTATTCTAATTTTTTTATTTTTTAATTTTTATTAGAAAATTTTTTTTTGCATAAATTCATTATTATTTTTTATTAAGAGAGTACTATATATATAGAACAATTTTTATTCTTCATCATGTTAGCAGAACGGATCAGTACTGATTTCGAGGTCGCTACACCATCTCATCAGCGTTCTTTGTTCAATTTTACCACTTTTGACGGTGGATACTAGTGATCAGGAATATCAACTATTTAACCGTATTATTTAACAAATTAGGATACGAAAAGTACAAACTTATTTATTTTCACATGTCAAATCAATTTCGGTTAGTACGAAATCCCATCTATGATGAATAACTACTCTATATATTTCAGTCTCTCTTGCTTATTCAGCGCCATTGGCTGCTGAGAAATAAGCGGTACTTAATCATGTTGTTAGGTTTCTGTCATTTGTAGTTGGATTTCTTTTTTAGTATTCAACCAACTATGAACAAGTAAACATGTAGATTTTTGACGCGTGCCAGAATCTTCATTAAAGTATTTCTTAACTCAAGCATTAGCTTCTTCTATTCTTTTATTCGCAGTAATTTTATTTCTATTAAACTCAAATAAAAGAAACTCTTATTTTTTAATAGAAATTATGATTTTCTCAACTTTAATTTTAAAAATAGGTGCAGCACCTTTCCATTTCTGATTCCCTAATGTAATAGAGGGATTATCTTGAATTAATGCTTTAATTTTAATAACTTGACAAAAAATTGCTCCATTAATATTAATATCTTATATTATAATTAAACCATTACTTATAGTAAGTATAATTTCTTCAGCAGTAATTGGTGCTTTAGGAGGGTTAAATCAAACCTCTTTACGAAAATTAATAGCATATTCATCTATTAATCATTTAAGATGAATATTAATAGCGATATATAATAGAAATTTGTTATGAATAACTTATTTTTTATTTTATTCATTATTAACATTCAGAATAATTTTTATATTTAATATATTTAAATGTTCTCATATTAATCAATTATTTTCATTATTTTTTAATTCAAAAGAATTAAAATTTTTTCTTTTTTTTAATTTATTATCCTTAGGAGGACTACCTCCATTTCTAGGATTTTTTCCTTAATGAATTGTAATTCAATCTTTAATTACAAATAATCAATTATATGTTTTAATATTAATAGTAATAATATCATTAATTACATTATATTTTTATATACGTTTATCATATAGTGCTTTTATATTAAATTACTATGAAAATAATTGAATTTTATATTCAACACACACAAAATTAAACATAAAAATTTTTATATATTGTTCTTATTTATCTTCATTAGTATTATTTTTAATTTTTACATTATATTTATTATATTAAAACAAATAAATTTATTTAAAATTAAATTATATTAAAAACCCTATTTAAAACCACTAAATATTTTATATTTATAATTTATAAGGCTTTAAGTTAAAAAACTAATAGCCTTCAAAGCTGTAAATATAAGAATAATCTTTTAAGTCTTATAATTAATAGTTAATTAATAAAGATTTATTAAATTATTACTCCTTCAGAATTGCAGTCTAATATCATTATGGACTATAAATCTAATTAATCATGATTAAAGAGAATTATTCTCATAAATAAATTTACAATCTATCGCCTAAATTCAGCCATTTAATCGCGACAATGATTATTTTCCACTAATCATAAAGATATTGGAACTTTATATTTTATTTTTGGAGCTTGATCTGGAATAGTAGGAACTTCATTAAGAATTTTAATTCGAGCAGAATTAGGTCATCCTGGTGCATTAATTGGAGATGATCAAATTTAAATTGTTATTGTAACAGCTCATGCTTTTGTTATAATTTTTTTTATAGTAATACCAATTATAATTGGAGGATTTGGAAATTGATTAGTTCCTTTAATATTAGGAGCTCCAGATATAGCTTTTCCTCGAATAAATAATATAAGTTTTTGACTTCTTCCCCCTGCATTAACTTTATTATTAGTAAGTAGTATAGTAGAAAACGGAGCTGGTACAGGATGAACTGTATACCCTCCTTTATCCTCTAATATTGCACATGGAGGAGCTTCTGTTGATTTAGCTATCTTTTCTCTTCATTTAGCAGGAATTTCTTCTATTTTAGGGGCTGTTAATTTTATTACTACAGTAATTAATATACGATCTGTAGGTATTACTTTAGATCGAATACCTTTATTTGTATGATCAGTAGCAATTACAGCTTTACTTCTTTTATTATCATTGCCAGTATTAGCTGGAGCTATTACTATATTATTAACAGATCGAAATTTAAATACTTCATTTTTTGATCCAGCAGGAGGAGGAGATCCAATTCTATACCAACACTTATTTTGGTTTTTTGGACACCCAGAAGTTTATATTTTAATTTTACCTGGATTTGGTATAATTTCTCATATTATTAGACAAGAATCAGGTAAAAAAGAAACATTTGGATCTTTAGGAATAATTTATGCAATATTAACTATTGGTTTATTAGGATTTATTGTATGAGCTCATCATATATTTACAGTAGGAATAGATGTAGACACACGAGCTTATTTTACTTCAGCAACTATAATTATTGCTGTACCTACAGGAATTAAAATTTTTAGTTGATTAGCCACTTTATATGGAACTCAATTAAATTATTCTCCTTCTATTTTATGAGCATTAGGATTTGTATTTTTATTTACAGTAGGAGGATTAACAGGAGTAATTTTAGCTAATTCTTCTCTTGATATTATCTTACACGATACTTATTATGTAGTAGTTCATTTTCTTTATGTATTATCAATAGGTGAAGTATTTGCTATTATAGCAGGATTTGTACATTGATACCCTTTAATTACAGGATTAACTTTAAATAATAAACTTTTAAAAAGTCAATTTTATATTATATTTACAGGAGTAAATTTAACTTTTTTCCCTCAACATTTTTTAGGGTTAGCGGGAATACCTCGACGATATTCAGATTATCCAGATTATATTCCGGAATTATATTTTTTATATATATTATTTGAGTTAGTTTTATAACACAACGTTTAGTCTTATTCCCAATTCAACTAAATTCTTCAATTGAATGATTACAAAACATACCACCATCAGAACATAGTTATAATGAATTACCTTTATTAAATAATTTCTAATATGGCAGATTAGTGCAATGGATTTAAGCTTCATATATAAAGATTATTTACTTTTATTAGAAACTTATGTCAACATGAGCTAATTTAGGATTACAAAATAGTTCTTCACCTTTAATAGAACAATTAATTTTTTTTCATGATCATACTCTTTTAATTTTAGTAATAATTACTATATTAGTAGGATATTTAATATTTATATTATTTTTTAATAAATATGTAAATCGATATTTACTTCATGGTCAAACCATTGAGATTATTTGAACTATTTTACCAGCTATTATTTTGTTATTTATTGCATTTCCTTCATTACGATTATTATATTTATTAGATGAAATTAATGAACCAGCAATTACTTTAAAAACTATTGGACATCAATGATACTGAAGATATGAATATTCAGATTTTATAAATATTGAATTCGATTCATATATAATTCCCAACAATGAATTAAATATTGATAATTTTCGATTATTAGATGTTGATAATCGAGTAATTATTCCAATAAATTCACAAATTCGAATTTTAGTAACAGCAGCAGATGTAATTCATTCATGAACAATTCCATCATTAGGAGTAAAAGTAGATGGTACACCTGGTCGATTAAATCAAACTAATTTCTTAATTAATCGACCAGGATTATTTTATGGTCAATGTTCAGAAATTTGTGGTGCTAACCATAGTTTTATACCAATTGTAATTGAAAGAATTCCTGTAAATTTTTTCATTAAATGAATTTCTAATAATATAAATTCTTCATTAGATGACTGAAAGTAAGTACTGGTCTCTTAAACCATTATATAATAAATTAATGATTATTTCTAATGAAAAAATTAGTTAATAAATAACATTAGTTTGTCAAACTAAAATTATCAATTAATTGATATTTTTTAATACCACAAATAGCACCTATTTCATGATTAAGTTTATTTATTATTGTTTCAATTACATTTATAGTTTTTAATATAATAAATTATTACATATTTACTCCTTCCATACCTAAATCTAATTTAATAAATAAAAAATTAATAAATTCTTTAAATTGAAAATGATAACAAATTTATTCTCAGTATTCGACCCATCTTCAAATATTTTAAATTTATCATTAAATTGATTAAGTACATTTTTAGGTTTAATTATAATTCCTTCAATATATTGATTAATGCCTTCTCGTTATAATATTTTATGAAATAACTAGCGGATACCCGGCGTGTGCTACTACGCAAAGAAAGGAAAAAGTTTTGTAAATTTAAAGGAAAAAATGAACTTTGTTTATTTGAAAACTGTTTTTATCTTAGTGCTAAAGGATAAACAATATTTTTAGTTTTATTGTGAGGTGTGTAGACATAAAGATTTTTCGGCGTTCCAACTCTGGAGCAAGCCACATACAATTGACCATGCGAAAGACAGGAATTTTCTAAGTTCAAACCAGCAACACTCAGCGATTGGCCTTGAGCCTTGTTGATTGTTATGGCGAAAGCCAGACGCACTGGAAACTGCAATCTCTTGAAATTGAATGGTAAATCAGTTGAAATAATTGGAATTCGTGGTACCAAGACTTCTTCGCCTTTAAATTTGCCGCTGATGATTGTAGCTTCAATTAAATTCTGTGATAATTTTTTCACAGCAAGTCTTGTTCCGTTGCACAATTTCGGTTTCATGTTGAGCAGGTGTTTCAGCTGCTCTTAACTGCCGAACTCGAAAAATATTAGAGTTCAATCGCCTTTCGCGTTGTTCGGGTATTTCTGCAGCTCTTGACTGTTGGTCTCTCATCCGGTTTGATTCCAACCGAACTTCATGTTGTTCGGGCGTTTCGGATGCTCGTGTGACTCTCATTCGTTGTGCAGATGCTGTATTTCTTCTAAGAGCAGATCTTTTCGGTGGCATTTTCAAAATTTAGATTTTAATGCGTGTGTGGCTAGATAATTCTTTAGAACAGCAAACGCGAGAAAATAGAAACAATGGGCGCGTTCAGCAGAAAAACCTGCTACTAAACAGTTTAGAAGTAGCAGCTTTTGATTTGATTGATTTTTCGGAACGATCTGCTCACTTTTTTGTCAAAAATATCAAAAAATTCAATTTTTCAATGAAAATTATTGGCTTTTATTTTTTTAAAAGTTTCACAATTTTTATTTGTGAATTTAAATGAATTAATATTTAAAAATGTATTATGAAATTTGAATCAAAAGTCAAACTGAACTAAAAAATCGTAATTTGATGAAATGTATCGTACTTTTTCTTTGCTACCAAAAACAGTGAGCGCTCACTCAACATGTTCGCTCATCACTCAGTAATAATGCGTTCAGCAGATTGTTGAGCAACAGTTGTGTAGCAAACTGTGTCTGCTGAACGCACCCAATATAAGGTTTAGAGGAGTTGTAAGGAGTTTCCTTTAAAAATTAATGTTAACTTGAATAAACACTTACATTCAATTGCTACCAATACTCAAAAACACAAACAAATTACACAGAAAATTTTTTTCTTTTTCACAAATAATAAGATTTTTAACATAAACTTTTTTTTGGAACTACACACAAAGGAAAGGAAATAGTAACAACTTTTTGTTAGCGAATTTTTCTTCTTGAAAAAGTGAATACTTACAGTTGCAACCAATACTGAAAATCACCATCAAATAGCACAGGAACAAATATTAATGAGCTTCCAATTTAAAATTTTTTTAGTACCACGCACTCAGAAATAATATTTGAAATTTAGGTTAGTTGGATGAACGCAGGAAATTGCAGGCAAAAACCAATAACACCGCAAAGCTAAATGAAAACTTGAAATTTTTAATGAGGTTTGGAATATTTTTTTTTTCACTGTACTTAGAAATAGTATGAACAATTCAAAACTAACACCAAATTCCCGAGAACGGCAAAATTTGTTGGAAATTACTTTAATTTTTAATGTTTCAATTCTATTTTTTACATCACACAGCAAAATAATACTTAAGATTTTTGGTTAGTCAGATAAATTAAATCGATCACTTTAACATAAAACCACAACAGAATTTCACGAAAATAAAAAAATTATTACTTAGAATGAGGTTTTGAATCTTGGGCGATTTTTGCAACACACAGCGAAGTAATATTAACAATTTTTGGTTAGACCATTTTTCTTTAAAAAAATAAAATAAACTTGAATGAACACTTACAATTGCAACCAATACTAAAAAACACCACAAAAATACACGAAAACTTTTCCAACTATGTATACAATTTAAAATTACAATTTTTTGTACTGCAACTACTATGAAAAATTTTAGTGTTTTTTTTCATTTAAAAAGTGAGATTCACTTACAATTGAAACCAAAGCTCAAAATCACTCCGAAATTACACGCAATTGATATTTAACAAAAAATTTTCTAATTTTTTTTTTTTTTTTGTAATACACAAAAATATGTGAGGGATAAAATTTTATCTGGAAATTTAACAAATATGGTTCAAAGAATTGACAAATATGGTTTTTACCTTGGATAGAGAATTTCTCACAGATTTTAAATCTGTTATTGGAATTAAAGTGGACTTAAAAACTTTTTTTTTATCTCAATTTATTCGACAAAAACATTAATTTTTACGTAAGCGTCTTGGGCTAGAATTGATATAGCGCCACATATATTTTTCAGATTGGAAAGGAGGTAAGCCTAAAACCATCCTCTATAAATTCCCTTTTGAATGACACCAGTTTGGACCAAATCAGATATACCCGGTGCGCTTCGCTACCCCCTCTTTATAAAATAAAATTCCTATTGTGAAAATTTAATGACAATCGGTTCAGTAGTTAAGACTATATTACGACTTTTCATTTTTTAAAAAGGGGCGTGGTCCCACCCACTTTTCTCCTGGCACGTAATCCAAATTATGCCAATACCATATGTACCAAATATCATCGATGTAGGTAAAAAAATGCCCAAAATATGGCGATTTGAACTTTTGGGTTATATGGGCGGTGCCACGCCTCTTTGTCCAATCAAAACTTCATATAGCCTATTATTCCTTCCAGAGTCACAGTAACATGCTGTGAAAATTTTAGGAAGATCGGTCCAGGGGTTTGGTTTTCCTAAAAAGGGGCGTGGTCCCACCCACTTTTCTCCTGGTAAGTATTCCAAATTATGCCAATACCATATGTACCAAATATCATCGATGTAGGTAAAAAAATGCCCAAAATTTGTCGATTTGAACTTTTGGGTTATATGGGCGGTGCCACGCCTCTTTGTCCAATCAAAACTTCATATAGCCTATTATTCCTTCCAGAGTCACAGTAACATGCTGTGAAAATTTTAGGAAGATCGGTCCAGGGGTTTGGTTTTCCTAAAAAGGGGCGTGGTCCCACCCACTTTTCTCCTGGTAAGTATTCCAAATTATGCCAATACCATATGTACCAAATATCATCGATGTAGGTAAAAAAATGCCCAAAATATGTCGATTTGAACTTTTGGGTTATATGGGCGGTGCCACGCCTCTTTGTCCAATCAAAACTTCATATAGCCTATGTCACCCGCCTGAATATTCTGAAGATTCTCTGAAAATTTCATCAAAATCGGCCCACCCGTTTCCGAGTCTATAGCGAACATGGGTACAAACATTTTTGTATTTTATATATATATATAGATATTATATTTACACTTCATAAAGAATTTAAAATTTTACTAGGACCTATAAATAATAATGGTTCTACATATATTTTTGTATCTTTATTTTCTATAATTTTATTTAATAATTTTATAGAATTATTTCCATATATTGTCATTAGCTTTACCAATATGATTATCTTTTATATTATTTGGATGAATTAATAATACTCAACATATATTTGCACATTTAGTTCCACAAGGTACACCAGCTATTTTAATACCATTTATAGTATGTATTGAAACTATTAGTAATCATTCATTTCATTTAGTAGATTATAGACCTTGACCTTTAACTGCTTCATTAGGAGCAATAACAACTGTTACTGGTTTAGTGAAATGATTTCATCAATATGATAATTCATTATTTTTATTAGGTAATATTATTACTATTTTAACAGTTTATCAATGATGACGAGATGTATCACGAGAAAGAACTTTTCAAGGATTACATCCTAATATAGTTACAACTGGTATACGATGAGGAATAATTTTGTTTATTTTATCAGAAATTTTATTTTTTATTTCTTTTTTTTGATCATTTTTTCATATTTTTTTAATATTTTTGTTTAAATAATTTTTTTTTTAAAATTCGTTCTACGTTTGCTGTAGATATAGACAACGACAAAATTGAATAAACTATTTTTTTTAAATAAGGATTTTGTTGAACAAGTTGGGATCTCGTCTGCGCTTGCTACATCGTCTATGGTGGTTTCCTTACATCCTGTGCACGAGGTTCCTAAAATCAATAATTTCTTACAAATGATTGTAAATAGTACAATAATATTACCGTTTTTCATTAAGTATTTATCCATGTCCTTTAAAAAAAACTTCAGTTAAATTTTCCACACAATGAATAAGTTGCAAACTTTCAATTTATATTCACAGCGTCGTTGTTTTTGTGGGAGTAAAAACAAATCAACATTGTTGTATAAAAAGGGAGTGCAAAATATAAGGTCGTTTCATTGTATAACCCTTTCAGGACCATAAGCTTCTGGGGACTTTCCCTTTATCATTTTGATATGAAATAAGCTTGTCAGAATCCAACTAAAGTAAAACCATTCAAAAATGTGAAAAAAAAATTTTGCGTAAACGAGTTTTGTTATGGGACACATGTGTCCCTGTGGTCCTTAAGGGAGCCAAAATGTCTTTTTTATTATATATAGGTTTTTCAATAAAAGTTACATTTTTAATGTTATAATACGCTTTGAATAAAAATTTATGTTTAATTTTGCGATAAATTATGGTTAATTATCACATCTACACCACATCTTAAATCCCCATTTTATTGGTTTGTTCTTGATATACTGTTTCATAGCATTATGACCTTTGAATTTGATCATGTGTTCATCGACAGCCTGTTTGTATGTGTTGTTCATTGCATTTTGAAATGCTTTGTTGAAATGACTTATGACAGGTCTGATCTTAAAAGCCCGATCATTCCTGTTTCCTTCTTCATCGTTATTGGTGAAGTGCAAATTTTGACGGATAACTTCAAATCTTTTTCTTGTCATTACATTACTTATGAAGGGTACACCCATATGTCACTGTTAGGGAATACGTTTGCAGTGTATGAATTTCTCCATCTAAAATTTGGTTCACTTTTTTCTGTCGTTTTTTTATTGTAATTTTCTGGAATACAAGGCGCTTGTTCCGTTATCTCAACGACTTGTTCTGTTGTCTCTACCGCATTATCATCGATTTCACAAAATGCTGCACCTGCATCAACATCACCTTCAAGAAAAATCTGGTCTTCTTCATCTAGACACAAATCGTCTTCATCTTCGCTATTTTCCGCAGTAAGAAATTGCAATATTTCTTCTTCATTCAGGTTAAAAAATCTACGACGCTGGAAAGCCATTCTTCTAAAAAAATATTGTTACAACGTGCTATAGAATTCACATTCACCAAACTTACCAAAATGAATCAGCAAATCAAATAACAAAAATGTTTCTCTCAAATATCACTTTTTTTTAACAAATTAGAAAACACGACCACTTCTCACAGCGTAAAGTAAGTAAATAGAATACAACTGCTCAGTCACCTGATAAAGTTTGGGGAAGGCCCATTTTAGTTTTTTTAATATGCCAACTCTCACCACTATTAGCAGTTATTTCAAAATAAGTGTTGCCAACACAAATGTTCCAACATTTGTGTTGGGAACACTTATTTTGTCGTCAGTGTGAAAAGACTATTACATTCAAATTCATCAAACGAAAAGTTACCATTGACGACCACAGGGACACCCGTGTCCCTTTGCGTTTTTTTTAATAAATCTAGTTTTATTCTTGGAAATATCTCAAAACCGAATTTCAATTTGTAGAATATTGTTAAATTAAACAAAATTTTTTAATTTGAAAGAAAGAGAAAATTTCGTCTATGATTTAGAGCAGTTTAAATATCCCGTTTACGGTATGTGCAAAACTTGCTTTTTAGCTCTTAAAAAAACATTTATAAAATTTTTTTTTCACACAAATTTTTTATAAATTTTAAAAACCCATCATTTAACTTTGCATTAAGCTAAAAATATCAATACTTTTAGTATTAGTTTATTTTTAACGCATATATTTCTTTTTGGGACACATATTTCCCCTGGTCGTCAAAGGGTGCATTATATCGTCAATGCATATATTCATAAAATATATTCCAAACTTTAAGTAAAATAAAAAAAATTGAAAAACTGCATAAATATAAAAAAATTTGTTTTTTCAGCCAGTTAAATAAAAACTTTTTTGCATCTCAAAAAACTTGCAAAAAAGGAAAAACTTGGCAAATGGGAACACTGTTACCATGTGTTGATACGCGTGTATAATTTATATATGTACATATGTATATTTCTTTGCAGCTGTCAATGAAAATAGGGTTTACGTGTGTTCAGTTGTGTGTTAGCAGTGTTTAGTAGTAATAGCCTTTGTTGTTGGCTACGCAAGAATTTCGCGTAAAATTTAGTACTAGGTAAATCTAACCGTTTTTTTGTTGAACATTTAAGAATGGAGTTAGG
Organism: Gymnocheta viridis; assembly: GCA_956483585.1. NCBI lineage: Eukaryota > Metazoa > Arthropoda > Insecta > Diptera > Tachinidae > Gymnocheta > Gymnocheta viridis. The sequence continues at coordinate 49,847 of CATQFJ010000033.1, forward strand.
AGACTGCTAAAAATGCTGACAACCTAGTATGAGATAGGGTTGTAAGGACATAAAAACGACATTTATGTATAAGATAAATAAATCGGAGGACGGGAACAAAATTATAAAATGCAAAAATATGGAAATCTTGACCGTTTGCTAGACTGATGTAAGAAAAAGATGTAGGATTAAGAGGGAATCCAAAACGTTCTAGTAAATAAATCCCGCATGATATTTTGTCGATACAGCTAAGAAAAACATGATGAAATTTTTTGAAATTAGTTTTAAGTCAAACAGCAAAAGAACAAGGCAAAAAAATCCTGAAAAATAATAAAAAAACAAGTAAAACAAAAAAGGTACAGTTTTAAAGGATTTCAATTTTGGCTGCGCGAAGCTAAGGTTATATTTTGTTTTAAATAAAAATACTATAAGGAAGAAAGTTGCATACGTAAGTCTTAATTTTTTTTATGAAATAAAAGTTAGAATTAAATGGTGTTTTTTTATTGTGTTCGGGAACACAGCTGGTGATAGTGTAGTGTCCCAAGAGAACCGGCAAAAATCAACGGACAGTGGAAAGTCTACCACCAGAGTGAAGCCAGGTAGGCCTAATTCTTAACAACCAAGATTTTTCTTGTGGTGAAAAAAAGAACATCGACATCAGGTATTTATTTATATATCAGAAAAAAAACCGTAACTCAAGAGTGGAGAAAGTCCAGGTTATAGAGAGAAAAAAAAAGGAAAACTAGATAAGAAAAACACAACAGTTTTATATAAAGAAGGTTTGAAACAGATTTGATTTGAAAAATACAAATATTAAACAAAAAAATCAGTAGAATCAGTTAGTGTTAGGAGTATTTCGTTTGTGTTAATGTGAAAAACTATGTGCGACTTCGTGATTGTTTGATGTCCAGGTTAGTGCTTCAAAAGGGGAAGAAAGCATAGGAAAAAAAGAGTATATTTATAGTGCACAAACTAGGCGTTTATTGTTCGGTACGAACTAGAAAAATTTTTGCAGCGAAATAAAAAGTTAATTCTGAGTTTCAGCCTCAGGGAGCTCCTTTAGATAATAAAAAGTGAACAAAATCCGCGAAAATCCGGTCACAATATTGTGAGAAAAGTTCGGTTTGCGCTCTATAGAAACAAAATAGAAAAAGTAAAGAAAATCTAAAAAAAAATTACGCAAAATCAAAATTGTTAAGCATTTTTGGAGGATGTGAAATTAAAATAAGCTTTTAAGTTTATTTCGTTAGTATTTAAACATTTTAAATTTTTTTGGATGATTTACGTTTAAGTTATATATATATGTTTTGTGTAAAAGAATATATAAAGTATATATATTCTGGATCCTTATAGATAGAGAAGTCTAATGAGCGATGTCCGTCTGTCCGTCTGCTACATTTTGGTGTAATTAGAATTAAGGCCTCAACACAATATGGAGACATAAATTTTCTACCATTCTCTTGGAATTTTTCATAAAATTGTTCGGTTTGAAAATAACAAAACTCGGTCCAATAATTAATGAGATATAGCCAAAAGACTTCTTTTTGTTATATTTCCTATTCTGTTGTTTTTTATGGCCCCGACTGCCCTACAGTCAATTTTATGAAGCCGATGTCTTGTATGGAGTTCTACGAAGGTTTAGACTGAAAAAAATTGAAGTCGGTCCATTAACGACTAAAATATGAGCAAAAAAAATGGTATTCGAAATAATTTTCTTTTAAAATTTTTTTGAAAAAGTTTCGTTGTTATTCAATCCAACAACCTACTGGTTGGTAGTCACAAGCGCTTCTTATGTACCACAGAGCAGTTGTATTTTTCATAGTATTTTACGCGTTTAAGAACATAATATATCTTATTTATTATAAAATACTAAAACTTCAAATTCTTGATGGAAATTGGTGTGGTTGTTGCTAATTGGTCCTATTTGTCACACATCCATCCATACTGAAATGCGTTCATGGGCACATGTACACATTGTGTGTATACATGTGCATATTTAAACAGTCGTAAAGTAAAGATTTGTTGTTTTTTGTTTGTTTCTTTAAACATTTTTTGTACGTTTATTAGTGTAATATTATGCATGCGCATCACAGTATTTTTTATATATTTTCTTTTTCGTATATAAATAACCATAATTAGTTTTTATAGTATTTATATTAAAGAAATGTAATGGATCGTCAATACACAATGTACGTATCTATGTATGTATCAATGAAATTGAATTTTAGTTTTGTTTTAAAAATGTATTAGTTTTTCATTTTTTATGACTATTTGTGATTTCAGAAGAAAGGCGAAATAGATGCTTATATCCTGTTTTATACTTGTGTAATCTTAATTATTTTCTATATTCAGGTTCAGAGCGTATTTGTATTTGTACAATGTGATAAAAAATGATTTTGGTTTTATTTGGTTTTTATTCCAAAAATTCAGGCTTTCAAGGTCATTTGAAAAATATAAATAAATAAAAACTACTTATTTAATTGTTCATCCTACGTTTCGTTGGGGTTTTTCCAACTTCTTCAGGTATGTTTGTTTATTACAATCTGGCAACCATATTAATATAAAAACAAAATAATTGTTTTGTATTACACACTAATAATAATAATTATACATTTTCTTATTAATTGTACTTACATCTAATCTTTTCTTTTTACATAATTTTAAAAATCAGTGTTTTTTGTGTAAACTGGACAAACACAAAAAACACAAACTTAATAATTTAAAATTGTAAAAATAAATAAAATATCACAGTATCTTTATTGTCGTCACTATACTAAAACTATGTTGTAGTTGGCATTGATGTTGTCCATGTCGTCTTTGGTATTGATTGCACTCTCAGCTTTTTGTTGTATTCTTAAACTTTCCAATGTATATCGTTTGTTTACTTTTTTCTCTTTATTCAATATTTTTACTTCGTTAAAATTAGCTTGATGTCCATTTTCAATACAGTGCTGCGCTAGTGCAGTTGCTTGTTTACCTTTTCTTATATCTGCCTTATGCTCGTCAATTCTTATTCCTAAACTTCTCTTAGTTGTACCAATATAAACTTTTCCGCACGGTTCGTCTACCTTACCGGTGCATTTTATTTCATACACCACATCACTCTGATCCCTTGTTTCAATTTTCGTTTTTGTTTGTGTAAATAAATGTGTAATTGTTTTGTTTGGTTTGTGTGCAATTGTTACGTTATCCTCTATAATTATCTCTTTAAGTTTGTTGTTTTCTGTAAGTTTTGGTATAAACGATACTCCGTAATATTTAGTGTTACCAGATGTTTTGTTTTCAGTGTTGTTCTGGGTTCTGGGTTGTATTATTTGTTACTTTACGAATTAAATTGTTTATAATGTTGTTCGGGAAGTTGTTTTTCCTGAGAATATCTTTAATAATTAATATGTTTTTTGCCCTGAACTTTTCGTCGCTAAGTTTCATAACTGTATTAACTAAATTATTTGCCGTGTTTGTTTTTTGTTTCATTGGTTGTGTTGAAGCGTAGTTTATGTTACGTCCAGAAGCAATTGATTTAGAGTACCAATCTGTAATTAATTTATCTTTTTCACGGTATATTTTCATGTCAAGATATGGAATAGATTTATTTTCTTCTTTTTCGATGGTAAATTTTAGCTTTGTATGGTAATTGTTGAATGTTTTGAGTATAATGTCTTCATCTTTCCTTTATGATAGCAAATAAATCATCTACGTATTTGGTTATAAGTTTTATTTGCACGTTTTCTTTGTGAAGGTCCTTAATACTGTCGTCAGGAAGATTATCTAATACGATATCAGCGATAGTCGGTGACAATGGATTGCCCATGGGCATACCATAAGCCTGATGATATATTTTATCCCCATACATGAAGTAATTGTTCTCGTTTAAGCAAAACTTTAGCACCTCAAGAAACCTCGCCCTGGGAATTTTTGTATAATTTTGTATAATATTCCATTTTTTCATGATGTTATTTATTGCTAAGTGTGTAGGTATATTTGTGAATAACGATACCACGTCAAGGGATACTAGTATTTCATCTTCGTCTAAAGTTATTGTTTCTATTTTGTCTTTCAGTTCTAATGAATTTTTAATATTGAATTCTTCTCTCACGATGTTTCTTAAAATATTACCGATATATTTCGATAAACTGTAGCATGGTACACCTATTGATGATGAGATTGGCCTAAGTGGTACATCAGGCTTGTGTATTTTAGGCAGACCGTATAATCGAGGAGCTGTTGCTGCATTGGATGTTAATCTTATCTTCTCCTTACCATTAATGTATCCCTGTTTATATAAGTCCATTATAATTCTATTATTTGTTCTTTGGAGTTTTTGTGTAGGGTCCATTCTAATAGTTTTATATGTGCTTTTGTCATCTAAGAGATTGTTCATTTTATTTAGATAATCATTTTTGTAAATAACCACTGTTTTATTTCCTTTGTCCGATTTTGTTATCACGATTTCGTTCATATATTGTTTTAGGAAATTCTTCGTATTATCATAAACGCTTAATATGAATTTTTCTTTTTGATTATTCTTGCAAGTTCTTTTATGAGTCAATATCCTGTTCGCAATCTTCGATCTCACTGTTTCTTTTTCTGTGTCATCATCTAAGGTCTGTACCCATTGTTCCAAATCTGCTATGACATTTATTGTTGAAAAGTTCTTATTGTTAACCGGCAGTACAAATTTCGGTCCCATAGATAACAGCCATTTGCTGTCTTCTGGAAATTGTATATTAGTCATTTTTATGAACCATTCTGGATTAAATCTCAAGTTGTATTTTTCCAACTGCCTTTGCCTTAGTAGTTCAATCTTCGATGAATGTGTATTATTGTCCCTTGATCTAATTATTTTATATCTGTGTTCTTGTTTATACATAAAGTTGTTATATTCTTCGTCATCTAGCGATCTTTTTATTATATGTTTTCCGTTGCTTATTTGCCAACGTATACCTTTAATACAATAATTGGTCTCTTTTATTTCCATGTTCAGAATTTTTAATTGAAATTTTCGTTCTGTCTTTTCTAGGTCCTGTGAGATTCTCGTTGATGTAAATAACTGCTTAATATTTTTTGTCGTGCTTTGTATATGTTTTGGTATAAGACCCTTTCTTCGACAGTCAAGTAAATATCTCAATCTTTCATTTTGTTTTGCGAGTTTTTTGATGTTTCTGCAAAATATTTTCAATATAGAGCAAAGTGATACATTATATTTTGCTTTTATATGTTCAAAGAAATGTGCCATGTTGTTAGTATTTGATTTTTCAAATCGGCGGGCCCTCCGAGAATAGATTTGTGCAAATGTTGAATTTTATCTTCGACCTTCTTATGATTTTGGTTTTATTTGGTTTTTATTCCAAAAATTCAGGCTTTCAAGGTCATTTGAAAAATATAAATAAATAAAAACTACTTATTTAATTGTTCATCCTACGTTTCGTTGGGGTTTTTCCAACTTCTTCAGGGATGTTTGTTTATTACAATCTGGCAACCATATTAATATAAAAACAAAATAAATGTTTAGTATTACACACTAATAATAATAATTATACATTTTCTTATTAATTGTACTTACATCTAATCTTTTCTTTTTACATAATTTTAAAAATCAGTGTTTTTTGTGTAAACTGGACAAACACAGAAAACACAAACTTAATAATTTAAAATTGTAAAAATAAATAAAATATCACAGTATCTTTATTGTCGTCACTATACTAAAACTATGTTGTAGTTGGCATTGATGTTGTCCATGTCGTCTTTGGTATTGATTGCACTCTCAGCTTTTTGTTGTATTCTTAAACTCTCCAATGTATATCGTTTGTTTACTTTTTTCTCTTTATTCAATATTTTTACTTCGTTAAAATTAGCTTGATGTCCATTTTCAATACAGTGCTGCGCTAGTGCAGTTGCTTGTTTAAAAAATCTTTTGACAATTAAAATGTTGTTTGGATACTGTTGTGTTAGGTTTAGAATCAATAATGAAGGTTCTTTATTCAAAGTAGGAATGCCAGACTTATCATACTAAATTAAGATTACATGAGTTACCAATACGTGATAACTAAAATACAGTGAAGCTTACATATGCAATATCTTCCTTTTTTTTTTTTTAAAGTACAATAAACTAAATTTAATATATTGTATAATTTTAAAAGCTAATAGATTAAATACTTTAATCAACAATTAATTTACAGTGTATGAAATCATTAATTATAAAATGGTTTTGCAAAAACGTGTTTAAAAAACCATTTTACGGTAAGAATTCATAAATTCAGTTTTTTAGGTTCTTTTACAATTCTGCCTTTTTTAGTGACATATCGCTTTATATCATTATTTTCATTTTGCAATGTCAATTCTACATTGGTTTGGGTATTTTCATTAAAATCTGTATTTTGATTTTCAAGTGTTTTAGTTTGTGGACTTTTTCTTATGTGATCTTGATTTCTTCTGTATAAAGTGCCATTATCATCTTTTATTATGAACGATCTTGGTTCCTTACATGATTCCATTATTTCTCCTGGAAACCAGCAACTTGTGGGAGTTTTCTTAAACATTACACCATCTCCTTTATGAATAGGTTTTATTTTCCTCGATATTTCATTGTAATAATTTATAGAATTCTGAGTATTTGAATTTAATTTCATTCTATACTCTTTAGCGTTAACGATTTTCGGTTTAAAATTTTTTTCTAAGGACGGAATTTTAGTTCTTAAGGATCGCGACATTAGTAATTCTGACGGACTGGGTAAATTGCCCTTAGGTGTTGTTCTGTAGTGAAGCAATCCAATATAGGGATCTGACTGACTTTCATAAGATTTTACTAATATGTTTTTCACTATCTGTATTGAACGTTCGGCTAAACCATTTGAACGTGGTAAGTACGGGCTCGATGTTTTGTGTTCAATTTCCCAATTTACACAAAATTGCTTAAATTCCTTAGAATTAAACGGTGGACCATTATCTGTCATTAAGATATTTGGAATTCCATGTCTTGAAAAAATTGATTTCAGTCTAATTATCACTTGAGAACTAGTATATCCGTCATTAAGCATTTCAATTTCTATATATTTAGAGTAATAATCCACAACAAGTATATACATTTTTTTATTAAATGCAAATAAATCACAGCCAAGTTTAAACCATGGCATTTCAAAAATTTCATGGGAAAGCATTTCAGACTTTGTGTTCGAGCTTTGGTATCGCATACAAATTTCACAGTTTGAAACCAAATTTTCAATGTCATTGTATATATTGGGCCAGTAAACAAACTGACGAGCCAAGTCTTTGCCTCTTTGCATTCCCATATGTCCTTCATGAATTTTTAGTAAAATTGTTTTACGTAAGCTTTTTGGAATTACTATTTGATGATTTTTTAACAAAATGTCGTTCAAAACCGAAATTTCATCTTTAATTTTAAAATAAGGCATTACATTAGGTTCAACCTTTTTTTTGTTTTTGGGCCAACCGTTTTTTATGTACCAAATTATTTTCTGAAAAATTTCATCCTGTTTTGTGTGTTCCTTTACTACATTAATATTCGTAAATGGTATCTCTAAATGAGATGTTATAAAATTACAATGAATTGAAAGATCCTCATCCATGTCAGTTAAAGCTGTTTGCGCTAAGGGAGCCCTTGAAAGAGTATCGGCAATTTGCAAGTACTTCCCAGGTTTGTACATAACAACAAGAGTATACGGTTGTAAACGTAGCATAAACCTTTGAAGTCTAGCCGGTATCTTATAGAGAGGTTTATTGAACAAACTAACTAGCGGTTTGTGGTCAGTTTCGACCAAAATTCTTGAACCGTAAACGAATTGGTGGAATTTTGTACACCCAAAAAGAATAGCAAAGAGTTCTTTTTCTATCTGAGCATAATTCCTTTGCGTTTCTGTGAGTGAAACAGATGCATATGCTATTGGATGTTTGTCATGCATAATTGTTGCACCAAGTGCAAATTTCGAAGCATCCACTGATAAAGTTAGTTCCTTATTTGAATTGAAATATGTCAGAACAGGACACCTAGTTATTTCTTCCTTAAGGTTGTTAAATTCTTTTTCATGATTTTTCGACCAGTGCCATTCAATATCTTTTCTCAAAAGTTGCCTTAAATTTTCATTTTTCGAAGCCAAATTTTCTATGAATGCACCGAGATAATTTACCATACCTAAAAATCTTTGTAAGTCTTTTACATTATTTGGTTTGGACATTTCCACAATTGCCTTTATTTTTTCTTCATCTGGCCTAACACCATTCTGACTAAATATATGCCCCAAAAATTTGATTTCAGTCTGCAAAATCTTACATTTTGATTTATTAAATTTTAATCCGACTTTGATTGCCCTTTGAAACACTGTTTCCAAAGTTTTAAGATGTTCCTCCATTGTAGATGAATAAATTAAAAAATCATCAATGTAAATTATAAGCCCTGCAATGTCACCAAACAATTTCACCATTTCACCATGAAAAATTTCTGGAGCTGCATTTATACCAAACGGTAACCTCAAAAACCGATATCTACCGAACGGTGTATTAAAGGTACATAATTTTGAAGACTTTTCATTTAAAGGAATCATCCAGAATCCGCTATTCGCATCCAGTGACGTAAAAAATTTAGAGCCGCTTAACTTAGCTTTACACTCTTCAATATTTGGAAAAGAAAAATGAGGCCTTGATATGGCCTTATTTAAATTTCTTGGATCTAAACACAATCTAAGGTTTCCGTTTGGTTTTGTAACAAGTACAATGGAATTTACCCACTCTGTGGGCTCGCTTTCTTTTTTAATTACGTTTACATCTACCATTCTAGATAATTCCGTTTTTAATTTATCATATAATTTGAATGGAATCTTCCGAGGTGGATCAACTGTGGGCACAACATTTTTATTTATCTTTAAATTACATTCTTCGTCCAAGAGACCAAGACCACTAAAAACCACTGAGTATTTTTCAATTATATTATTTACTGATAAATGATTTACATTCTTAATTAAATTCATTTTCATTGCAGAATGAAGTCCAATAATGTTTTTACATTTGATATTAACTACAAAAAATTTTAATAGATGAATTTGATTCTCATAAGAAACTTTTACATTGACAAATCCTAAAACTTGTAATTTCTCACCGCTAAATGTAAAAATATTAACATTAGTTTCTCTCATAATGCTTCTAGCATTTAATATATTTGCCGTTTCCAACGAGATTATGTTGGCCTGTGCCCCTGTATCGATTTGACATATTAATTTGACGTTGTTAACTTTTACCTCTATGTTCCATTCAGTTGCTGTTGTTGTAGTCTTAGAAAAAAGAGCGCCAATAAACAAATCTTCTTCTTCCTCATTTTCGCCATCTTTTATACTATGAGCTGAAATATTTTTGACAAATCTGCTTTTCAGAAAACACATCTTTGCAAAATGTCCGCCTTTTCCGCAATTATGGCATTTGATGCCTTCTGCCGGACATCTGTTTTTATGGATTTGACCACATCGACCACAACTCTGTTGTTTATTTGTAGCTGAAGATTTAAAATGTTGTCTTCTTAACGCATTTATCATGGGCTCTTCATCATAAATTTCTTCTAGCTTAAGTGCATTTTCTTTGGCCATTGCTATATTTTTAGCAATACCAACTGCCTTATCAAGTGGAATTCCGCCTTCTGCTAACAATTTCTCCCGGACATTCCCCATTTTAGGTGATAAGCCACATGTAAATATATCTCTTACCAGATCTTCGCGGAGATTTCCAAACTCGCAATTAAGACTAAGATTTTTCAAAGATGTCACATATTCATCTATAGTTTGTCCTGGTTGTTGCTTACATGTAAAAAACTTATGCCTCTCCATTGCTATATTTACTTTGGGGATAAAAAACTCTTCCAGCTTGGTAATTAAAACACTATACTTTATAGTTTCTAAATCTTCATTAAATGAATAAAAAATTTTTAATGAGTCGCTGCCAAGGTGGTGAAGCAATAATGCAACCTTACGTCTGTCTGGCTGAGTTTCTAGGTTAGAAGCGGTTAGAAATATTCTAAACTGCGTGTACCAGCATTTCCACTCCTTTGACAAATTTGAAGACTTAAGGTTGATTGGTTGCAGTGTTGTTGTAAAAAACTGCCCGGCACGTGCAGCTTGCTCTTCTTTAGTCTCCATGTTCAATAATTTATTATTTTTTTCAGCTCAACCACATCTGACACCATGTTGTGTTAGGTTTAGAATCAATAATGAATGTTCTTTATTCAAAGTAGGAATGCCAGACTTATCATACTAAATTAAGATTACATGAGTTACCAATACGTGATAACTAAAATACAGTGAAGCTTACATATGCAATAGATACTTAGTAACACATTACAAAGCAGAAAAATCTCTTCCCGGCTATAATTTATAAGAAATGTTTCTTTCATTCTGTAACATCAGTGAGTTAATCTTCAAAAGCACTTCAATTAGTTGCCTTTTCTATGAAATAAAAACAAAGTTTGATGTAAGAATTTAATTTGATATCGAGCTCCAAAATGTAATTAGCAAAGAAACTAAAAAATTTAAAACCCCGCAAAAATAGCGCATATTCTAAAATTGCAACTGCAATATTGGAAATTATTCCCAAAATTTATTTAAAAAAAATAATATAATTGGCAAACGGCTGCCATTTTCAATACAGTGCTGCGCTAGTGCAGTTGCTTGTTTAAAAAATCTTTTGACAATTAAAATGTTGTTTGGATACTTAGTAACACATTACAAAGCAGAAAAATCTCTTCCCGGCTAGAATTTATAAGAAATGTTTCTTTCATTCTGTAACATCAGTGAGTTAATCTTCAAAAGCACTTCAATTAATTGCCTTTTCTATGAAATAAAAACAAAGTTTGATGTAAGAATTTAATTTGATATCGAGCTCCAAAATGTAATTAGCAAAGAAACTAAAAAATTTAAAACCCCGCAAAAATAGCGCATATTCTAAAATTGCAACTGCAATATTGGAAATTATTCCCAAAATTTATTTAAAAAAATAATATAATTGGCAAACGGCAGCCAAAAATCTTGAAAAAATCTCTAAAATGCCAAAAATTCTTAAAAATATGCAAACATCAGCAAAATTGTATGTATCAATATTGATTAAAAAACAGCAAAATTATGGAGTAAAAAAACTTAAAAAATATCATTTCCATTGTGAAAATTAAACTTTTATTAAAAGCTATTTTGTATTTGGAATAGAAAAATTAAAATGCATTTGTATTTAGAATAAAAGTATTGCAAATACCTATTTTCTACAAATTTATATTTAGCTTCTAGATTGCATTATCCAAGTGAATAATACTAATGTGGGCTTAATTAATATGTATTCTAAGAATCGATCGCAATTCATCAAATATTTTTCAAACAATCAGTTCCTATTATATACATACATATGAACTTTGGAATTTTAGATCGGAATGTTTGGCGAAAATTTCAAAAACATTTGTAAAGCGCAGCGATAATAGTTCGCCAGCTTCTAAAAATAGTATATGCATACATACTTATTTGTATTTTTTTTTTTGCATATTTTCGTATTTTCCCCAATTCAACATATACAAAATGATAAGTTAAGGATCTTAGGAGATAAAAAATTGATTTCTTCATATTCATATAAAATTACCTGGTCATACATTCATTAAAATATCGCAAAACTATGATAGCACGCACTACGGAATTAGACGCGGATTAATGGTAAAATATTACGAAAATAAGCCGAAATATGGGTTGGATTCGAGAGCAAAAAGCTTTCTGTTTGCGATTTTATCGTAATTTTTCATATTTAGTTCTCTGTCTTACACAGTAAACGCAGAAGAAGATTTAAATAAAAAAGTTTTTAATTAAATCCATCTGTTTTCTTAGCAGGCTGAATATGAATTACCGAATTAGTATTTTTTAAATCAATTGTGGCTGAAATTCCATTGTGTTTCTATATCAGAAATATACAGGTTATATTAAACCAAAACCTTTATCGTCTGGTCCAACCGCAATACAGATAAGTAAATGGAAAAGTTAACAAAATTTTAAAAAGACAACTATCAGAATACCACTAGTTTACATACATACATACGTACATAATACGAGTTTCAAAGAAAAAATTAAATTAAAATAATGAATTAAAATATGTTGTTATATTTTGTAATTTAATATTTTTTCTTACACCGTCAAGTTATTTTTATTTTTGTTATTAATATTATATTATATCAAATAAAAACGTCGACAACTTACTAAATTCATTATATAATTATTTTATCACTGTTCAAAATCCTATCTGATAACATATTGGATATTTTTCATAAAATTGGAAAAAACGCAAAAATTAAAAAAAATATATTATAAATGAGATTGTGCCCTAGTTTTATATAAGTGCTAATAAGGGTATGTTAATATTTTTATAATGCACTACTCTAGGCAAGAAAGTGTTAAAAATTTGTTACGAAATTCATAATATATGACTGACTTCATAAACGCAGTTTGCAAAGCAACTCTAGAGCCTTGTAACCTCATGCTTCCAGTGTTTCTTTGCAATCTGTGTTTATGAAATCAGCATATACTATGAAATAGAGATTAGAACCAATAATGCGTGATCGTGATTAATTTTTTGTTTCCATCACGTGGGGGTGCGTCCGTGAGTGGAAATTATTTTTTGCTTTAATGTAATTTTTTCCATTTAAATTATTTATTTTAAAATTTTTTGTATTTCTTGGGCGTAAATTTTCGTGATTGTGACTTCTTTCGTCACTCCATACTATGGTGAAGGGTATATAAGATTCGGCACAGCTGAATATATCTCTCTTACTTGTAATATTATGTTATGTTTTATTTTAGTTAGAAAGAACATGTATTTTTTATAACATATTTTTATTAAAAATTAAATCTAATTTTTTATTTTCATTTATTATTTTGGCTTAGTTAAAGAAAAAGCTTTTTTATTAAAAAAAGTTTATTTTTCTGGAAAGGCAAGTTTTTTGAAGCAAATATGGTAACGCTAATTAACATTAATCTATTTTCTTTCTTTGTTTCTTTACATATGTATATTTTCCTCATAATAAAAAGGTACTAATTTTGGTAATAAAAAATATCGTTCTAATTTCTATTTATGACAATTTTATTTCATATATGTATTTATTTTCTTTTCAGGATATACTTATATATGTACATACATTAACCAAACAAAAACTAACTAGACTTACAAACACCTTACCCTCTTAACATACAGACACAACGCGATGTTATTTTCCGACTGGGAATCGGGCAGGAATTGGTCACTCCACTGCTAATGATCAGCCCTCCCTCTTTAACTCATTTATTTATTTGCACATGGCATTGGGTTTAAAATTTGTGCTTCCATATTTCAAATTAGACCCTACCGTCAATACTACGCAAAACCGCCTAAGTCAATATTTCTATTTTCCGCAATGAGCCCCGCAACAAAACTTCGTGGTCACTGGCTTCAGTCAGAGAAAGCGGTGTGCGGCATCTATCCACTACTTTACAAACGCGGGGAACTCCCACACCCTGATATCTCTCCAGCCGGGCATTACAAGTTCCAAAAAAAAAAAAACAACCTTATAAGTCTATGCTACTGGTGTTGCAATAAAAATCAAATTCCCGCTAAATTCCTGTCACCTTTATGGCATACAGTTACCTTCAAGGACGAGTAACTCGCCGACTAGTACCTTTCCTCTAGTGGAAACGTATTGTGGTTCTCCATATTCGCAACGAACCTTGTTTCCTTCATGTAATTAACCCCCGGCCAATTGTAGCACATTAAAGCGCAAATTACTATTCGAATACTTAAGATGTACTCAAGCGAATTCTATAATTTAACAATTTTTAATAAAATTCGTTTCTTTACGCCTGGTCTGTATACCTATATTTGCCGTTTCGTCATTATTAAATTTAATAGTTAATTTTTCTTGTAAATAAATTTCATTTTGATTTTTTTCCAGGGTCGTTGCATTCACCATGGAAACACCATCATACATCACTCCTCGGAAATCAAAATCCTTCCTTTTGGTTCACATCTCGGCAACAGCTTTCACTAGGAAAGTTTCTGAGACTTTCTTATCCCTTTCGGCATCAAACAAATTTAACGGGAAGTAATCTTTTATTATATACTGTGATCGCATGAACTTTGTGTATCTTTTTATTTTATTTCAGCTGTTAGTTGTCCATTCTGCCAGTACACAAGCGACTTATTCTATATTGCACAGGGGATTAAGACTTAAATACTAAAATAAAACTGGACAACACAACACAACTAATGCTATATCACAGATGTTTTTATATATTACTGATGTTGAGTGTGTTAGCATGCAAGTGATTTTTTCATGCTTATTCTATATCACAGTAATTTTTTGTTTAAGTTTCGTAGTCAGACGCAACAAATTTTTATCACATATAAATCCTAATGTCCTTTACGTGGTAATTCCCTAATGTCCTCCCTTGTAGAGTCTCTAATTTATATATGTTGTTGCCTAGGGGTTTGACTATGCGACATTTCAGAAATTTCCTACAAAATTTAGAATTTATATTCTTGCTAAAATCACTTAAGATCGTATTTCTTCTATAGACCTCCTGACCTGGTAAAAATCTCACATTTCTAGTCTCTTTATTGTATCTGTTGAACTAATTATGCAACTCTAGCAACCCAAATGCATACAACTTTGTAACTACTAGAATTATTGAACTATCACTTTTGACTTAAACGCTATTTCCCTTTCCTTTTTATTTTTTCGCCATGCTAGGAGCATTATTTCTGTAAATAAAATTTATATTGAATTGAATTAAAACAAAGGTGTTTTAATTGATACATTGGCAAATGGTTCATGAGAACTTCCACTGGTTTGTGAAAGAAATCTTCAACAAAGGTTATGGGCCCAGACTCCCTGGTAACCAAGATACGTTTTAAACAAGACGACAAAATTTTTTGATTTATTTTTGAGAAGCAATCTCGTGAACGTGGTTTAACTCGGTGTTGCTGGTATTGTAAAAAAACTAACCTAAAATGTCAACTGGAGGAGCAACGATTGATAAATTGGATGGTGAGAACTACACGACGTGGTGTATCCAGATGAAAAGCTTATTGATAACGCTAGATCTATGGAATGCTGTTACAGAAGTTGCTACGAAAGAAAATGTGGGGAAATGGGAAATTAAAGATGCAAAGGCACTTGCAACAATTACACTAAGCGTAAAATCCAGTGAGCTAATTCACATTAAAAATTGTACAACTGCAAATGGGACACTTTAAGCTCACTTTATAAGGCAAACACGGCATCACGTAAGGTAAATCTATTTAAAAAGTTAATGAGATTTAAGTTAAATGCCAAAGAAAAATTCGCATCGCAAATGAATGAATTTTGCTCTATAATTGACGAACTGAAGGAGATTGGTATAGAGCTTAACAATGATATGCTGTCCATCTTACTACTATGCAGCCTGCCGGACGAAATGGAAAGTTTCGTAGTCGCCATGGAAAGTAGAGACAATTTGCCTACATATAATAAACTAATTTGCAAAATATATGAAGAAGAAACAAGACAAGGTAATAAAAGTCGTGAATTAGATGAAGTTGCATTCGCGGCGAATTCAAAGAATGATTACAAAAGAAACAAAAAGTTCATCAACAATAGTATTTACCAGTCTAAAAATATTTATAAATACGGTCAACATCAACATGAAAAGAGATTTGTTGATAGCAATCTAAAAAACCTAAAATGTTTCCGTTGTGGGAAAAAGGCCACATTCGTTCACAATGCAAAGACAATAAGAAAACAAACGACGATTTTGCATGCTCGTTAAATGAAAGCCAGGCAATCTTAACAGATTTATTTATTTTAGACAGTGGTGCCACTTCACATATGTGTAAATTTAAAGAATATTTTGTAGAATTAAGAGAATCAAAACAACGAATTTTGCTGGTTTCTGGCGAAAGTATTTATGCAGAAGGCATTGGCATAGTTAAAATAAAAACAGAATATTGCTCCCTTACACTTAATAACGTGTGGTACGTTCCAAAGCTGCACTCAAATTTTATTTCAATAACGAAAATACTGAAAGCTGGTCACACTGTTAATTTTGAAGCGAATAAAGCTATAATGAAAAGCAGAGAAGGTAAAAATATTTTGACAGCTGAATTAAAGAATGACATGTTTATAGCAAAACTAAAAATTAATAAAATGGTTGAAAATGTGTATTCAATTTGTGAAGAAAATATGATTAAAAAGTGGCATAGAAGGTATGGGCACATAAATGTTGGTGATCTGGATAAACTATCATCCAAAAATATGGTAAAAGGTCTAAATATTAAAACACCTAAAAATATTGATTGTGAAACTTGTGCCATTAACAAAATTTCGTACAAGCCGTACAAAAACTATGGAAGTGTGCAAACAAGTGATGTGTTGCAATTAGTGCACACTGATTTATGTGGTCCCATTGTTGTTAAATCCCTCGGTGGTTCATCATATTTTATTACGTTCGTGGATGATTTTTCACGTTACGTTTTTACGTATTTTTTGAAAAGAAAGAGTGAAGCGTTCGATGCGTTTAAAAATTTTGCTGCGATGGCGGAGAAGCAGACTGGCCGCCAAATTAAAATTGTCAGGAGCGACAATGGAAAGGAATATATTAATTCCAAATTTAAGGAGTTTTTTGATGAAAAAGGAATAATACATCAAACCACGGTAAGTTATTCCCCACAGCAAAATGGTGTGTCTGAAAGGGCAAATAGGACGTTAGTTGAGATGTCGCGATGTTTGTTGCAGTCGTCAGGTTTGCCACAAAATTTATGGGGAGAAGCCGTAAACACAGCTACCTATTTACGAAATAGGGCTCCTAAAAGAGTTCTTGGAAACGTTACACCTCATCAAAAATGGTATTCAAAACAACCTTCCGTATTTCACTTGAAAATATTTGGATGTGACGCAGTCATGCTCAACAAAGTTATAAAGCCAAAAGGCAGCAAGTTCATGCCAAAGGGGACAAAAGTAAAATTTGTTGGATACCAACTTCATACGAAGGGATATCGCCTATACAATCCAAATACCCGCCAAATAGTAATTTCTAGAGACGTAATTTTTTTCGAACAGTCATTTGAAGAATCAATTAGTCAAGGCCAGAGTCCAGAAAGTTTTTCTACTGACATTTTTAACAATGTCTTACATAGCCAAAGTATTACAACACCACAAAAAGAAATTGACGCTGATGAAAAAAATGAACAAGAAAGTAAAGATGAACAGGTGAGTGAAATTAGTGCATCAAGTAGTGAAACAGAAGAAGAGGAAGAAGAAGAAATAGGGGAAGACGCAGATAATATTGCAAATAAAAATAAAAGAAAAAGAGGCAGACCAAAAATAATTAGAAATGGTAGTCAGGGTAGGCCGCGAGTTAATTTCCAATTTATAGGAAATGAGTAAAAAAATATATTTTCTTTTTTTCTGCACCGAAATGTGCGTTTCTTTATTAAATATATTCTTAAGACTAACTATCGTGTTTTTCTTAGCATCTATTTATAATAATAATTATGTTTAATGTTTCTTTGTTCTAACTCAAAATATGTTTTTCTTTGTTTGGGTTACTAGTACTTTTTTTATCAGTAAAACATGTTTTGAGTTATTTGTATTAAGTTAGAAAAGAGAAAATGTGTTTCTTATCGTTACAATAGTTGTATTTATGATGTTTGTCTTATCTCTAGCTTAGAATAGTTACATTTGAGTTTATGGATTTGTTATCATCTTTTATTACTATCTTAGTTACATTTGAATTTATAGATTTGTTATCATCTTTTATTACTATCTTAGTTATATTTGAATTTATGGATTTGTTATTACTATCTTAAAATAAGAGATGTTAACTCTCCTCCTTCTTAAAAAAAAACGTCCTCGTTTTAAACTGTATATTGTCTCTGTCGGAGCTTGAGAAGTTCTATTTCATATAATTCGTCGATTTTTTTCCTTTGTGTTTCTATTTTCTTTATCCTGTAGCATTCGCAGAATTTAATCATACCATAAGTTAGTAATGCTAATGTACATAGTCCCAATATGAAATAAAATGTGTATTTGACTGGATGTTCTTCGATGGGTATCAGGAAGGTTGATATTTCTTGGATATTGTTGAATTTGTAATTACCATTAGATTCTAAGATGCGCATTATTTGTAATTGTTCGTCGTGTTGGTTATGTATGGCATCTTTGAGTGCTTGTTGGTGGTTGTAGTATTGTTTTCCATCTAGATTTGTTGAGTAATTGAATTGTATTAGTTTAGGTCCATTTATTTTTACGTTATTCCAGGTGTGTTCGTAATCTGTAATGATGTTTCCACTTTCGAGTACTTGTAGCGGTGCGTTATTTTCATGTATTACTTCGCATTTGGCTGGCCTGTTTTCTAATACATTAATAGTACAGTTGTCCGGTTTCTTAATTTTGCATATAAAGTTTCCTAGATAATTTTTACATTTTTCGATACTTGTAAATTTATTATTGCATTTTGCTATTCTAGAGTCTAGTAATAGTTTTCCGTGCTTAAATGCTAGTGAATACAAATTAAATAGCTTACATTTCGTTTTTAATAATAGTTGTTTACAATTGTGTGATTAAAATAAAAAACATTAATATCGGCATATTCTAATATATTTATTATAGGTAGATCTAACGCTTCATTAGACACTATTTGTTGAATATCTTTTAAATTTAAAGTTCCGGAATAAAAGTTTCCGTCTTTTGCGAAATTAATCATTGTAGCGATAGAATGTGGTTCGTTGTATACTTCGGTAAGTATTAAATGTTCTGAAATAGATTCGGGGCTAATTCTTTCTAATATTTTTTCAAATTCAGAGTTTATTTTCTTTTGTTTATTATTATTTTCTATTAGCATATCCAATCCTGTCTTGATTTCGATTAGGTCATCGTGGTCAGGTGTTCCTGTAATAAGTTTGAGGGCTGATCCTAGAAAATTAAGTGAACGTCAGTTCTGGAGATTCTAGGAAGTAGTTGTGACTTCAGATTTTCTATTTTAGTTATCAACAAATATTCTGCAGAGTTTTGTTCTAAATTATATGCAAATCGTACTATGTTTTCGTAGGGTGTCAAGATTCTAGAAAGGTTTGCCATATGGTATAAGAACGCTGTGTCCTGAAAAACGTATACAGGGTCAGTCTCTATCATTATATATTTTTTGTCTTTTAAGTCTATTAGTCTGTTACCGAATGCGACGGATATATATAATAATATTATTATTCTTTGCATGTTTGTACTCGTATATTATCCTTATGTATAACAATATTTTTGTTTGTAATTATTGTGTTACCTTTATCTTCCTTTACAATGTGTTTTGAGTATTTCCTTACGTTTTTATTGCGTCGGTGCGTTTTAAAGTATATAACATCCCCTGCTTGGTATGTGATGTTCTTACGATTTTTGTTGTGATATAGAAGTATTTTCTGTTGGTTTATTTCGATTTTTTCTTTAATATCAGGATGTGCTCCCCGGTTAAAAAACACGTCCTCGGGTTTCTCTCCAATAACTGAGTGTATTGTTTTGTTGTATTGTCGAACGGCATTAAAGATTTCGTCTCCTGGTGAAGAATTGTGTTCTTGAGCTAGGACTCTAGTGAGTTCGATCAGCGTGCTATGAGTGCGTTCCACTTGACCGTTTGTTGTTGAATGGTATGTTGGCGTTAGCGTATGCTCAATATGTAGTTTTTCATAATCCTGTTTTACGCATATACTTGATAATGCTGCTTCGTTATCAGTCATTATGAATCTAGCATTTGGATAGATTTGCGATAGTATTTCTTCGATGTATTTGTGTATGTTTTTCTTATTTGGAATTTCTCGTATATAGCAATATTTTTAGTACTTATCAGTTGTGGTGATGTATGTGTTTCCGTTCATATAAAATAAATCTAAGTGTATGTGTTCTCCCACGTGATTTGGAATCGGTGTTGCTCCAATTGGTTGTTTATTTGGTCTTCTTTCGTATTTGTTTGTAAGACAGATTTCACAGTCTTGTGCTTCTTTTTTACACATGGTGCGTATGGTTGGCCAAAAATACGTTGTCTGTATTTCTTGAGCGTTATTTTTGTAATTTCTGTGTGCTCGTCTATGTGCTAGTACTACGATTTCTTTTTGTCTATCTATGTTTTCTATATCTTCTGTCATTTTCTGAGCTACTACAATTTTTACATTTGGAAAAGAAGAAATGATATTATCTTCGACGTGGAATAGAGTTTCTTCCTCTATTTTTATAGCATTTGTTACTTTTGGGTTTATTATTTGTTTTAATCTGTCTAATAATTCGTCCTTGGTTGAATAGAAAAGTGTGTGTCGTGCATATGAGAAAATATTTTGTGAAGATATTTGCACTAAGTTATCTGTGTTATAGTGAATAATTATTTGATTCTTAAATGCATTTAATGGTTGTTTCACGCGTTTCAATTTTTCGATTGGCGAACTTTGTGCTGAATGTTGTGAACAACTCGAAGTATTATTAATCTGTTGACGTGACAATGCGTCAGCGACGACGTTTTGATTTCCTGGTTTATATACTAATTTAGCGCCATATTCTTCGATGAAATTTGTCCATCGTTTCAATTTTGTGTTGGGATTTTTATCAGATATAGAAAAAATAAGTGACTGGTGGTCCGTGTAAATGGTTAAATCTGCTATACCGTAAAGGTAATTTCTTAATTTTTGAAGTGACCAAACGATCGCAAGAAGCTCTTTTTCGTTTGTGCTATAGTTTTGTTCGGTTTGGTTAAGGGTTCTAGATATAAATGAAATAGGTTTCTTAGTCTGAGAAAGTACAGCTCCTATTGCAAAGTTGCTTGCATCAGTCGTTAGTTCGAAGGGCTTGTTGAAATCTGGTTGAAATAATTCGACTTGTGCTTGTAACATATCTTTAATTTTCTCTATCACTTCGAGTGCTGGTTTATCTAGATTAATTAATACTTTTGTGCTTTGCTTTTTGTTTACACCGCCATTGTCTCCGCGTAAGAATGTAGTAAGAGGTTTCACTATTGAAGCGAAGTTTTGTACAAATTTCCTATAATAACTAGCTAGTCCTAAAAATGACCTTAATTCTTTTAAATTTTTAGGTATTGGATAATCCTTTATTGTTTGGATCTTACTAGGATCTACAGTTATTTTATTGTGTTTGATTACGTGACCAAGATATTCTACTGAGTCTTGGAAAAAATGTGATTTCTCGTCAGAAATTTTCATATTTGCATTGTGTAATGCGTTTATTATTATTCGAATGTGCTCCATGTGTTCTTCAGGCGAAGAAGAATATATAAGCACGTCGTCGATATAAACGTAAGCGAACTTACCAATATATGGACGCAGAATATCATCTATACATCGCTGAAATATAGAAGGTGCGTTCTTTAAGCCGAATGGCATTCTAAGAAATTCGTATTTTGCTCCATTCACACTGAATGCAGTCTTTTCTCTGTCTGATTTTTTTATCGAGATTTGGTGAAATCCTGACTCTAAGTCTAGTGTTGTAAAGACTTTTGCTTTACCTAAATTTTGAATAGTCATTGCTACATCTGGGATAGGGTACCTGTCAGTTATAGTCTGAGCATTAAGCTTTTGAAAATCTATTACCATACGTTTTTTTGGTTTCCCTTCCTCATCTGTGCCTTTTTTCGCAACGGTCCATACTGGAGAGTTGTATGGGCTTTTGCTAGGTTGTATTATTTGGTTGTCTAATAATGTTTGAATTTCTTTATTTATAAATTCATTGTCTGCTATTGGATACGGGTACTGTTTCACCCAAATAGGATCTTCTGATTTTGTCCTAATTGTAGCTTGTACAGTGGTTGTAAAGGGCAGAATTTTGTTGGTTTTGTCATTTATTCTCATTATATTTTCAATTTCATTTTTATATTTGTCATAATTGACTGTGTAATTCACTTTTTGTTCGCTAATTTCTTCTTTTCTTTTAAATTTATACGTGATTTTATACTCAAATAAGTTAATTTCTGCTTTTATGGCTCTGAGACCATGTTCCCCGAGAAGCATATCGAACTCTTCTAAGGCTTCAGTTTCGAAAAATACTAAATTATGGCCTAATAGTGTAATAATTTTTTTTGCTTTCGTTAAAGAGTATCCGTGAAGCGTTTTTACCATAACTGGTTTAATTGGAATAGATTTTCCTATGTTGCACTTAGAACTAATATAATTGTTTGTCGCACCTGTGTCGATTAATATATTAACGGATTTACCTGTTGTTTGGCAGTGCCTCTGTAGACATGGCAATCCTTTTATTCGCCTAAAAAAGCGCTGCCGGTTTCGTAAGTATCTTCGGTGTGTGGTACAAGTGATTGTATAAGTTAACACAAATTAAGTTTTCAAGTTAATTATGAATATTCCCTCTTTATTTTATTTTTATTTTGATCTGCTGCGTTTGCTTTATTGTTTAATTTATTAAAGTTCAATTAACTGTGTCGTAATGGTCTGTAATTTGAGTAGGTTACTTTGTTGCGACACAAATAAGCAAATTCGTATTATTGTAATATTTTATTTGGTTTATTATTGCGACATAAAATTCTGCTAATGATAACATAAGTATTTATTATTATTTACTATTAAGCATTTTTGTAACTTTAAATTATGAAAATTTTTAATAAAGAAATCAGTCGTAGTCAAGTACTCGAACAAATAAGTGTAAAAATTTATTTAATTTAATTTAATTGGCGCCCAACAAAAAGGGATTTAAAAAAAACCCTCAAACTTTTTTTTTAAGAAACCCTCAAGTAGTGTTTTAAAACAAACTAAAACAATCAAAAAATTAAGTGTTAAATTTAAGCAAAAAGCTAAAAACTTAAACAACAAAATTAACTTTATTTGAACACTCTAAAAATAAGTGACCAATTCGAAACAAAATAATTCGAATAAATGGTAAAACAAAATAAAATATTAAAAGTTTAAACAAAGTGAACATTAATCAAAGAAACTCAAACAACAAAGTGAACATCAATTAAACACTCAAAAACAAGTGACCGATTCGAAACAAAATAATTCGAATAAATAATAAAACATAAATAAAATATTAAACGCTTAAACAAAGTGAACATTGATGGAACATTAATTGAACACTCTGAAAATATTCGAAACAAAAATATTCGAAACAAATCAAAATTAAGATAACAGTAATAAAAGCAAAATAAATTTACGCAAGTAATTATTTAAGTTAAAGAAGAAAATCAACAGTGGAAGATATCAAGTCTAACCAAGAATCCAGAAATTTTGTACAAAGAAAATTCAACAGCAGATAATAACAACTCAACGCAGACAACAACAATAACTCCAATCACAACATAGCAACGGCAAATACCACAGAGATGACGATTCGTATAACACTTTTATTGTAAGTTAACAAAGATATAATTTTTAATATTACTTATATTGTCAAAGTGAATTATAATTAAATTTAAATTAAAAATTAAATAAATTAATTCATCTGAACTCAGTGTATATTTCCAAATTTTTAATTAAGTTATCGATTAAATTATACCTTTTTTCCCAAAATGTCAAATCCCGAAAACTTAATTCGACCCCCAATCTTAAACCATCCTAACCCACCCAATCCTCCAATAATCCCAAATGTTCAATTGGAACAAATTGTTAATCTGGTAAATATGGTTTGCAGGGAACAGTGTAAGGGTATAGTTGAGAATATATTGAATCCCAGCGCGGAAATTTCAGGGGTGGATCAGGGTATAGATGAACAATATAGAGCAAATCTCACGGATCTGGACAAGGTACCTGACATTGTCCGCTGTCTTAGGGAATTTTCGGGTAATAATGCGGAGTTTAGCTCCTGGAAAAAAAGTGTTGAGAGGATTTTGAGTATCTATGAATCTACAAAAGGTACTCCAAGATATTTTGCTATCCTTAACGTTATAAGGAACAAAATCGTTGGGGCGGCTGATGCCGCACTTGAATCCTACAATACCCCTTTGAATTGGGAATCTATTTCTCGCTGTCTAGCATTACACTATGCTGACAAACGTGATCTTGGTACTCTAGAGTATCAAATGACCACTCTTATTCAGGGTAATAACACAGTCCAGGACTTCTATCAGGACGTTTATTCCCACTTGTCTCTGATAATAAATAATATTTCGTGCATGACTATCGGTAAAGAAGCCATGGACATCCTGATCCAAACTTACAGAGACAAAGATTTGGATACGTTCATTCGTGGACTGAGAGGCGACCTTGCCAAATTATTGTGCATTCGGGAGCCAACAACCCTTCCACAGGCACTCCACTTATGCCTAAAATTGCAAAACCAAAATTTCCGTACGGAACACGCTTATGGTAAAAATACCAAAACTTCGCAACACCCAAGGGTCAATCAAAATTTCAGACCCCAATCTACCCACAGAACTCACGATGTTTTTCCTCATGTAGCACCTGTACCTCCTAGAACCCAACACGTTTACCAACAGCG
This sequence comes from Gymnocheta viridis, assembly GCA_956483585.1. Taxonomy (NCBI): domain Eukaryota; kingdom Metazoa; phylum Arthropoda; class Insecta; order Diptera; family Tachinidae; genus Gymnocheta; species Gymnocheta viridis. The sequence goes on from CATQFJ010000033.1 coordinate 74,286, forward strand.
TCAATACCAATACTTGAACAATAATTCACAACCCCCACAATATTTTAATCAAAACCAACAATTCCCAACCCAAATTCAACGATATCAGAATGCCAATCCCACCTACAATAACCCACCTCCTCGACCATTCGCTCCTAAACCTCAACCAAAGCCTGTCCCTATGGAAATAGATCAATCCATGCAATCACGCGCAGTTAACTACATGAATAGGCCAAAACAGGGTAATGATTTCGCAGGGAAAAGGCCACCGGAACAAACATATCAACAACCCCAAAAGTTCCAACGAAATTTCCATATAGAAACTAATGACCAGGAAATAAACGGTCAAGTTCATACTAACGAGGATGAAGTATATTACCAACAAGCAATAACTTATGGTATCGAAAATAACCTCCAAAACTTTCAGGAGTATGTCGAAGATGTCGATAATCAGTGTCACGAGGAGGACACAGCCGAAATCCTTGAAACCGTTGACATTAATTTTTTAGAATAGAGAGCTCGTCTTTGCCATATTTTGAAGCCAAGACGAAATCTGGTAAGATCCTTAAGATTTTGGTAGATACGGGATCTAATAAAAATTATATACAAAATTCTCTAGTAAAATCATTCCAACCAAATAAATTTAAATTCTACGCCAAATCTGTTGGAGGTAAAACCGCTGTAACCCACCATACATTCATAAATCTCTTCGGATTGGAGGATATAAATATTAAATTCTTTTTACTCCCTGTTTTAAAATCGTTTCACGCCATACTGGGAAACGATACTCTGAAAAGTCTATCAGCAGTTATTCACACTGCGGAAAATTATATGACCATAAGGGACAATATCAGAATACAACTAAGGCAACAGATTTCGCAATCGATAAACACCATCCAAATAAGATCAAATCACTTGACGAAGGAACAGGAGTCCAAAATGAAAAAAATCATCCAAAAATATCCTAATTTGTTCTCTGAACCGAACGTATCCCTCACGTACATGACATCGGTCAAAGGTGAAATAAGAACAAATACCGATAATCCAGTTTATTCCAGATGCTATCCATATCCTATGCACTTGAAGGATGAAGTTGAACAACAGGTTCAGGAATTATTGGATCAAAATATCATAAGACCATCAAAATCCCCATATAATTCGCCAGTATGGGTGGTACCCAAAAAATTAGACGCCTCCGGGAAGAAAAAATACAGAATGGTTATTGATTACAGGAAATTAAACGCTGTAACTATCGCGGACCGATACCCTATTCCCGAAATAAACGAAGTCTTGGCACAATTGGGAGAAAACAACTTTTTCTCAGTCCTGGACTTAAAAAGCGGATTCCACCAAATTTCACTAAGAGACAGAGACATAGAGAAAACTGCATTTTCGGTGAATAATGGAAAATATGAATTCACACGTCTTCCATTCGGTTTGAAAAATGCGCCCTCAATATTTCAGAGAGCCCTTGATGACATACTACGCGAATATATTGGAAAGATATGCTTCATCTATATAGATGATATAATTGTATTTGGCAAGAACGAAGACGAACATCTGGCAAACATTGAAAAAATTTTCCATACATTAGAACTTGCGAACATGAAGGTTCAGCTGGATAAGTGTGAATTTATGAAACCGGAGGTGGAATTTCTCGGCTTTCTTGTATCCACTAAGGGAATACGGGCCAACCCAAAGAAGGTAGAGGCAATCGACAATTTTCCAACCCCAAAAACAATTAGAGATCTGAGATCTTTTCTTGGTATGGCAGGTTTTTATCGCCGTTTTATCAAGGATTATGCCAAACTGGCAAAACCTTTGACGGCGCTTTTGAGAGGGGAGGAGGGACGAATGTCCAAAACCATGTCCGGCAAGATATCGGTAACCTTGAATGAAGATGCTTTGGAGGCGCTCGATAAAATAAAAAAAACTCTCGTATCGGAAGATGTAATGCTGGCTTATCCTAATTTTAAAAAAGAGTTTCGACTTACAACGGATGCCTCTAATTATGCTATTGGGGCTGTGTTGGAACAAGATGGTAGGCCCATTACTTTTATTTCAAGGACTCTTAGTAAAGCTGAGGAGCATTACGCCACAAATGAAAAGGAGATGTTGGCGATTGTTTGGGCTCTAAAAAGTCTGAGAAATTATTTGTACGGAGCAGCGACTGTTAAGATATTCACGGATCACCAGCCCCTGACACATGCTTTAAATAACGGGAATTCCAATAGTAAATTGAGAAGATGGAAAGCGACGCTAGAGGAATACAATTATGAATTACTTTATAAACCCGGAAGTGCAAACACAGTGGCAGATGCATTGTCCAGAGCACCGCAACAGATATTTGAAATAAGCTCAACGGATGCAACACAGCATAGTAACCAAAGTTCTCCTCGGTCCCTTATTCAACATACAAATGTTCCTATAAATGCATTCAAGAACCAGCTTATTATTGAACCGAGTGATGTGCAATCGTATGAGTTCCAAATTGTCTTCCCAACGTATCATAGACACATTATATTAGAACCGGGACTTGACGATAAGAGATTGGAGGAAATCTTTACGAAATATTTAAATCCATCAGTCACTAATTGTATAAAAACCACTGACGAAATACTGGGAAAAGCACAGGAAATATATTCCACTAATTTCCACAAATACAAAATCCTTTACACAAGGAAAATGGTTGCGGACATCTCCAACGAATCGGACCAGGAAGTGGAAATTATTAACGAGCATAACAGGGCCCACAGAAGTGCTGAAGAGAACAAAGCTCAACTTCTGGGGAAATGTTACTTCCCACAAATGATGGCGAAAGTGAAAAGGATCACAATGGCGTGCAAAATTTGTAAGGAAAACAAGTATGATCGACACCCCAATAATATTTCTTTACAGGAAACCCCTATTCCCCATTATCCCGGCCAAATTGTCCATATCGACATTTACATAACGGAGGGAACCTCTATTTTAACAGCAATTGATAAGTTGACAAAATACGCTCAAGTAAGGATCCTGAAGTCAAGGGCTGCAGAGGACATAAAACAGCCATTAAGGGAAATTCTTTTAAATTTTGGCATGCCTGAAACGATAGTGATGGACAATGAGAAATCATTCAGTTCTAAGTCCATAGTATTCATGTTGGAGAACCAATTTAATGTCAAAGTATTTAGGATTCCACCATATGCCAGCACTGTCAACGGGCAGATCGAAAGGTTTCACTCCACTTTGTCGGAAATTATGAGATGCTTGAAGTCAGCTGGAACCCAAAAGGATTTGCCTGAGCTTCTGGACAAATCCATTTATGAATACAACAATACAATTCATTCAACACTGGGAAAGAAACCGTTCGAGGCGTTCTTTGGGAAGAAATCATACGGAAATGCTACTGAACGCGAAAAGGATAGGGTTCAAATGATCAACGATCTCAAGAAGAAACAACTATCCGATCTTAGCTATCACAACCAGAATAGGAAGGAACCAATAATTTATAATGTGGGTGATGTGATCTTTGTTAAACAAAATAAAAGGCTAGGTACTAAATTATCTAAGAACTATAAACCAGAGGTGGTCAAGGAGGATAGGCACACAACTGTGCTTACGAATAGTGGGAGAATTGTTCACAAGAACAATATCCGCAACTAGGGAAGCCTAATTCTAATTTTCCTTTTTTTCCTTATCTTTCTCATTTCTAGAATCATCTTATCGCCTATTGCTCAGGGCGAGGTGAAAATATTGGATTATACCAATTCACAAGTGGTGGCAATCGATACTGGTATTGCCAGACTTCAGACAGGCTCAATAAAATTAATACATGTGGTCGAACTCGATAATTACCAAAGGTTTATTAATGATGTCAAAGAGACATTGAGGGCAAGAATTGATACATCCCATCCCCTACATCCTTTCCTTATCCATGAAATATCCCAATTACAAAATAAACTTAATGCATTGAAACCTAGACATAAGAGATCCCTAAATTTCATTGGATCGGCATGGAAATGGATTGCCGGTAATCCAGACCATGACGATTTTGAAGTTATACAAAATAAAATAAACAATGTTCTTAGAAATAATAATAAACAGGTTATTATAAATAAACTATCATTGGATAGAATGAATGAATTGACGGTAAAAATGAATCAAATAATCAAAGTTGTCCAAAGTGACGAACGAACTCACGGAAATTTGGAGATAACAAAATTGAAATATAAATTAAAAATTATAAAAGATGAAATGGTAAACCTACAATATGCTATTCATTGGGCCAAAGTTGGTGTTATTAATTCATTCATCCTATCTCATGAAGAAATGGAAGTAGTGAGAAAAATTTTTGAAAATGAAAATATTCCTTATTTAAATTTGGAAGAAATCTTGGAATTTGGTGAAATAAGAATAGCTTCCAATGGAAATTCTTTAATTTATATTGTAAATATTCCAACAACATGTAATGAATCTTGTAATAGAATTTTAATAGAGCCTGTAAAAATTGGTAAATTTGCTAGTAAGATTCAATTTAATGAGATTTTGGTATGTGACAGACAAATATTTGGTATAAAGAATAAATGTAAGAACTTGAATAAATTGACAATATGCAAATATAGCGAAATCGAGGATGTCAGTGAATCTGAATGCCTCCCGAACTTAATACGCAGCAAACCGTCCAATTGCACGTTAACGAACAATTTCCATATAGCCACTGTGCAGGAGATCCTTCCTGGGGCACTCTTACTGAATCAATTTAATGGCACGATTTTCATTGGTCGAGAGCCATTTGATTTAAACGGTACTTTCCTCATAAGATTTCACAATGAAACAGTATCGGCAGACGGTAGGGTTTTTTCGGGTTCGGAAATTAGCTTTGCTAATCCACTACCAGCCGTTGTGCAACCAAAGGCAGGAAATCCACGTGTAGAAGAAGCTCTTACCCTGGAGTTGATCAAGGAAATGCACGTCAATAATACAGAAGCGATCGAGCTTTTGAATGTCGAGAGCAAAATGGGTGATGTAATAGCCTATGTTTTAGTGATCCTCATGATTACTGTCTTGTTGTCCGTCAGTCTGAAAAAATCATGTTACCCAAGGAGTTCACAATACCCAGCAAGAACCTATGTTAATGCTTCATTACCATTGGGAGAAATTACTCTGAGCGGAAATGAATCTAGGGAACAACACATAACAAAAATTACGCAGATACCATACTTTTGATTGGGACAATCAAATTTTTAGGGGGGAAGAGTTAACACAAATTAAGTTTTCAAGTTAATTATGAATATTCCCTCTTTATTTTATTTTTATTTTGATCTGCTGCGTTTGCTTTATTGTTTAATTTATTAAAGTTCAATTAACTGTGTCGTAATGGTCTGTAATTTGAGTAGGTTACTTTGTTGCGACACAAATAAGCAAATTCGTATTATTGTAATATTTTATTTGGTTTATTATTGCGACATAAAATTCTGCTAATGATAACATAAGTATTTATTATTATTTACTATTAAGCATTTTTGTAACTTTAAATTATGAAAATTTTTAATAAAGAAATCAGTCGTAGTCAAGTACTCGAACAAATAAGTGTAAAAATTTATTTAATTTAATTTAATTTATATCTTCATCTCTCGTCTGGTTTACTCGTTGAACTTTGTTCGGATTATAATTTTATGATGAAGGCATTCTATCCCTTTTTGTTGGTTGTTGCTCCTTTCTGAATGGGTTGTATTGCTGCTGTAGAGAATATTGTGTTGAACGTCTAAATTGTTGCGAACTATCCACTTCCATGGGTTCCTGCCGTGGTTGATGATTAAATTGAGCTTGTACATTGGGATTGTACCTCCTTCTATCTTCGTATCGTTGTGGTCCAAAGTTTGGTTTTTGATTGTATAGTTGTGTTGTAGCCAGTGTGTCGTACTGCATATTTGCGTTGTCGTGGTATATAGTGCTTGCGATTGCAAATGCAGTTTCTAGGTCCTTTGGATGATGGCTATATAATGTACCGCTTGTATATTTGCTGTTGAGTCCTGTGATGAATGTACGGACTGCTTCCTGATTTGCATATTCCGCCATGGATGCAGATCCCTTATCACCTGACATCTCTATCTTCGAAAGTGCGAGGTTCAGTGCTTTGCTGATTTTGCTGTGGAATTCTGAGAGTGTTTGTCTTCCCTGTTTATGTTTCTTCATTTCCTCGAGAAGTACGTATAATGGTCGTTGATCTGCGTAAGTGTAGTCAAGCCTGTTAATTATAGAATAAAAGTTCATCTTGGTATTGTGGTTGATGAGGATGTCTGCTGCTTCTCCAACAATTTTTGAATGCAGTATCGTGAATGCTGTGTAGTAATTTGGGTGGTTGGAAAATTGTTTGATATTTTCCATGAATGTCCATGCCCTTTTCCGCCAGGTTCTATATTGGTTTTTATCCCCACTGAAGCACGGTATGGCTTCGAATGTTTTTAAATTTATCTGAGTTGCATCAGTTATATTTGTTGTGAAGTCACTATGTTGTTCCTGCGTAATGATTGTGTGGGGAGATCGTTCCGCCTCCAGTGTATTTACCTTCAATTGAGTATTCTGTAGAGTTTGTGTGAGTACCTCTATTTGTGCTCGTAAAGCTGCGATATCTTGATTCATTGTGTCGTTGTCTTTTCCCATAGATCGTAGGGAATTGAATATTTTCTGCCGTTTCTGACGTTGGTCCAGCGTGGTAATTTCTCACTTTTTCAGAGATTGGTTTGCTTTTCTTCAAAGCCGTGGAATTTTTATTTAAATATCTTGAATGTCAAGAATATTTGGCTGTGGTCAAGAGTTTAGACCGGCTTGAGCCCCCAGTTAATTTCCAATTTATAGGAAATGAGTAAAAAAATATATTTTCTTTTTTTCTGCACCGAAATGTGCGTTTCTTTATTAAATATATTCTTAAGACTAACTATCGTATTTTTCTTAGCATCTATTTATAATAATAATTATGTTTAATGTTTCTTTGTTCTAACTAAAAATATGTTTTTCTTTGTTTAGGTTACTAGTACCTTTTTTATCAGTAAAACATGTTTTGAGTTATTTGTATTAAGTTAGAAAAGAGAAAATGTGTTTCTTATCGTTACAATAGTTGTATTTATGATGTTTGTCTTATCTCTAGCTTAGAATAGTTACATTTGAGTTTATGGATTTGTTATCATCTTTTATTACTATCTTAGTTACATTTGAATTTATGGATTTGTTATCATCTTTTATTACTATCTTAGTTATATTTGAATTTAAGGATTTGTTATTACTATCTTAAAATAAGAGATGTTAACTCGCGCAAGGTTTATATAACTGAAAGTGGACCTGAATTGTTAAACTCAACTATTGAAAACCCTACTTCTATTAATAATGCACTTAATTCCGAAAATGCTTACAAATGGAAAGAGGCTATGCAGACCGAATATAACTCGTTAATAGAAAATAAAACTTGGGAATTGGTAGAAAGACCATATAACAAAAATGTAATCGGTTGCAAATGGGTATTTGCTTTAAAGAAAAGGCCAGATGGCTCGATAGAAAGGTACAAAGCTCGCCTAGTTGCACTTGGTTGCTCCAAAAAATATAATGTGGACTATCAGGAAACTTTTGCTCCGGTTGTCAGACATTCAACAATTAGATTACTATTATCCCTGGCAGCTAAACTAAATCTTTTCGTAAATCATATTGATATTGAGGCCGCATATTTAAACGGGAAGCTAGAGGAAGAAGTATATATGAAACAACCAAAACTGTTTGAGGATAAAAATTACCCGCAGAAAGTGTGCAAATTAAATAAAACATTGTATGGTTTGAAACAGTCTGGTCGGGAGTGGAATAAAATGGTAAATGATATTTTGCTAGAAATTGGTTTTTCGAGATGTAAATACGATACGTGCGTTTACGTTAAACGAGAAGAAAAATGCTTAAGTTTTATAGCAATTTATGTAGATGACATGATATTGTCATGTTCTAGTGAAGAAGAAATGAAAAATATAATAGATCGTTTGAATCGACATGTAAAAGCCGTTGATCGCGGGCCCATTTCTTATTACCTAGGAATGGAGATAAATAGAGATGGCTTAAGAGGAGATTTTACTATACACCAAGAAAAATATACAGAAAAATTGCTTGAAAAATGGGGTATGCATAATTGCAAACCGGCATCAACGCCATGGCCAAGTGGAGTAGTTTTAAAAAAGTGCAACAAGAAATGTGAAGATTTGCAAACAACGA